>JAJIBD010025986.1:0-13790 GCA_021461705.1 Cryptotis parvus | reverse complement strand
TTAGGAATCAACTTACCCAAGTATGTAAAGGACCTGTACAAAGAAAACTACAAGACACTGCTCCAAGAGATAAAAGAGGACACAAGGAAATGGAAACACATTCCCTGTTCATGGATGGGGAGAATCAACATTGTCAAAATGGTAATACTCCCTAGAGCTCTGTACAGATTCAATGCAGTCCCTATAAGGATACCGATGACATTCTTCAAAAGAAATTGACCAAACGGCTCCTGAAATTTGTATGGAACAATAAACCCCCAAGGATAGCTAAAGCAATCCTGGGGGAAAAAGAAGATGGGAGGCATCACCTTTCCCAACTTCAAAATGTACTACAAGGCAGTAGTAATTAAAACAGCATGGTATTGGAATAAAAACAGACCTGTGGACCTATGGAATAGAATAGAGTATCCTGACACCCAACCTCAAACACATGATCATTTAATCTTTGATAAAGGTGCAATGAGTCTAAAATGGAGTAAGGGAAAGCCTCTTCAACAAGTGGTGTTGGGAAAACTGGGCAGCAACGTGTAAAAAATGAATTTGGACCTGTGTCTAACACCATGCACAAAAATCAGATCAAAATGGACTAAAGATCTCAATATCAGACTTGAATCCATAAAGTACATTGAAGAAAATATAGGAAAAAACCCTCCACGACATTGAAGCTAAAGGCATCTTCAAAGGTGAAACATCACTAACAAAGCAACTAGAAGAAAAGATAAACATATGGGACTACATGAAACTGAAAAGCTTCTGCACCTCAAAAGAAACAGTGACTAAGATACAAAAAGCAGTCCACAGAATGGGAAAGAATATTCACCCAATACCCATCTGATAAAGGGGTTAATATCCAGGATATATCAGGCACTGGTAGAACTTTACAAGAAGAAAACAAACAACCCCATCAAAAAATGGGGACAAGAAATGAACAGAAACTTCAGCAAGGAAGAAATTCGAATGGCCAAAAAAACATATGAAAAAATGCTCATCATCACTAATCATCAGAGAGATGCAAATCAAAACAACAATGAGATACCACTTTTACACCACAGAGACTGGCACATATTCAAAAGAGCAAGAACAACAAGTGCTGGCGTGGATGTGGGGGAAAAGGGGACACTCATCCATTGTTGGTGGGGGAATGCCGGCTGGTACAGCCTTTCTGGAAAACAATATGGACATTCCTCCAAAGACTAGAAATTGAACTCCCATTTGACCCAGCCATACCACTCCTGGGAATCTACTCTGGGAAACCAAAAATACGCAGCGGAAACACCATCCCTACTTTTATGTTCATAGCAGCATTATTCACAATAGCCAGAATCTGGAAGCAACCAGAGTGCCCGAAAATCGATGACTGGATAAAGAAGCTTTGGTACATCTACACAATGGAATACTATGCAGCTGTTAGGAAAAATGAAGTTATAAAATTTGCCTATAAATGGATGGACATGGAGAAGATTATGTTGAGTGAAATTAGCCAGAAGGAGAGAGACAGATACAGAATGACTGCATTTATTTGCATGGCATAAATATATATGTACATATTATGATACCAATATCCAAGGTCAAGTGAAACATATATCAGGAGGTCTTGTCAAAGGTGGAGATTATCACAAACGTGTGGGAGTCAGAGTTTAGGTAAGACAGAAAATGGAACAGGGGGCTAACAATTGTCGAGGGGTACTAATGCCAACCTAGAACTGAGCATTAAATAGAGGCAAAAGGATACAAATGACAACCTTTTTAATGTATGTTCTGTAATCCATAGTCTGGAAGGGAAGGAAAATAGAAAGAGAGAGAAAGGGAAAGAAATAAAGAACCTGCCATGAGCAGGGCTGGGGAAGGGGGAGGGAACCGGGATGTTGTTGGTGGGAGATGGGCACTGGTGGAGGGATGGGTGCTGAAACACTGTATGACCAAAACCCAAACATGAACTTTTTAATTGTATATCTTTTATTTGTATATCTCACGGTGGTATAATAAAATACTTAAAAAAAAAAAAGAAATGTTTTTGAGTGATAAATCCGATATGAATAACAGCTACCATATAAACATTTCATGATAAAATATAAAATATTTTAGAACCAGATTGACAGTACAGCAGGTAGGGTGCTTGCCTTTATTCTGCTTGACGGGATTTTATCCCTGGAAATACATATGGCCCTGGAGTTCTACCACGAATTACCCTTGAGCACAGAGATAGCAGTAAACTCTGAGCACTTGCTTGGTGTGGTCCCAAATCAAACAAAAGCCATCTCTTGTACTTATTGTCTCTCAGTATTTTATAGGTATGGTCACCTTTTACCTCTGTAGAATGGGATAACACAGATTTTCCCCCTTTTTGTAGTTTTTAAACTAGAGAAAGAAGTAAATTATGATTTTCACTATCATTGGTGATCACTGGGATCGATGTCTACTGCCAGCATGAGCAGTCCTGTTATTAAGTAGTAGCTATGCATAGGGTAGCTACTGGCCTTATCCAGGGATTGGTAAAGTAAGCTGAACAAATCCAGCTAGGTTGCTTCCTTCACAGCTCTAAGTCAGACTATGAAAATAACTTACTTTCTTTTTTAATCAAAAAGGGCAAAATTTGAGAAGCTGTTGTGCATGTGAATAATGATGATCAAACAAAATGATAAGAACTCAGAGGAAACTTGTTATGAGAAAAGAAGAGAAAAAAGTTTTGCTACTGACCGTTGAGTTATAACTCAACGGTCAGTAGCAAAACTTTCTCTTTATAGAATCTTTTAGAACTAGATTGACAATAAAGTGGGTAGGGTGTTTATCTTTATGCTGCTTTATATAATGTAAAATTTAGGATAAAGTTATAAACATTAAAAGTTATAACTCAATAGTCATTAGTATCTAGATATTGAGCACCCTTATTGCTCTCTACAGCACTAGGGATAAACTTTTCACTTCCTTGCTAGCTATCAACAAGAGTTGTTCTCAACTCCAAGGGTGTCCATATTCTGTTTTTACCATGTGTAAAACACTGGAAGTATTAAAATATAATTTCACAAGTTTATATAATTTTTCAATACTTAATGTTTTAAATTTAGGAGTATGGAATATCACTGTATCACTGTCTTCCCGTTCATCATCGATTTGCTCGAGCGGGCACCAGTAACATCTCCATATGACCTGTCTCATGCAAGTAGAGCCCAAGGGCACCTGCTTGTCCAGGAACATAAAGAGCCTCAAACCATTCCATCAGGTCATGGGAATGAGGTCTATAATTGTTACTGGTATTTGGTCGTATCAAATCACGACATAGGTAGCTTGCCAGGCTCTGCCGTGCGTGTAGCATACTCATCTCTAAATCTAGCATTCATTTAGCCGAGCTGTGATAGGCTTGTCTGCTGGGTGGAGTTCTGATGAGGGGGAATTCCAGATGTGGAAAATGGAGGCCCTCATAGAGAGGGAGGTCTTCTGGCTTGTTGCGAGGCTATGCTGGGGTGGAGGGCCAGGGCTAGAACCCGCCTTCCCTCCCGGGCACCTCATGAGCGACTGGGCACAGGGAGAGTCAGTAGCATCTCTGCCCCATGTCTGTATTGTATATTGTATGGAATATATTGTCAATATATTGGAATATGGAGTATATTGTCAATAATGGAATATATTGTCAATATATTGCTGGTTGGACAATTGCAATTATATACTTGTGCATTTGTAAAGAACAACATGTATATTAAATTAATTATATGCCTCCTGAAAAAGTTTTATGATCTAGATTCACTACTGGCAAGAATGTAAGAACGAAATCCGGTATTTAAAAGAAAAATCTTATTAAATGCAGCACACTTTTTATTTAAATGTCATATATTTTATGCCACAAATATAATTATATTTATGTTTTAGTGTAAATATAATAACTAACCAAACTAAAAATTAGATTCATTTAGATATTATAAAAAAGGAATCTTACTGATAAGGTTAACTCAAACAAGTTATTTATCAAGTGAGGGAATGTAAATTTTGCACCTCAAGATTTTTTTTTTATGAATTCTCCAATACCAAGGAATATTTCTCCAGGGTTGATTTACTTTCTGTCACACGTGCAACCTTCAAAACATATAATTTTAAAAAATTATTATTTTCACTATTATAAGCTATTTAAGTTTTGTGTTTTCTATTTAAGAATGCTTGCTAATAATACATACTAAGATCATAAATGCTAAACTTATTGTTAAAACACAACGGGAAAATACCGTTTTTTTAAATGAACCATTAATTGACTCCTTTCTTTTGGGGTTTAAACTCATTTATGACTCAATTTTTTTTGAGCTGCGCCTCTCAGCCCCCATGGAAGCAACCCATGGAGCTGACCTCTGGTGGTTGGTAAGGGGCTCGGCCAGCCAAGTCCAACATTGCTCCAAGGGTTTGCTCACATGTGCAGGGAGGGGCCACACCGGCTGGACTTGGAGCAGGGATTTGGCTTCCTCTGCCCATTCCTCCATCTCCATGCCATCTACCCCAGAAGAGAGACATGCCAGACCCACAGCTCTATCAGCAACCCCAGAAGAGATCCAGACCCAACCACTCTACAGCCAAGCAACAGTTTTAGATAGTACTAAATGTTAGAGCAGGTCCTTCCCAGGATCTTTCCACATTTATACACTGTAGACAGTACCAGGCAGATTTAGTTGTGACCCGTCATCCCAGTGAGCATAGCAGAAAAGCCAGAGCAACCCCACACACCATTAGGTCAGTAATTCTCAACCTCCAGACTCCGCAGCTCATCATAGCTCCAACCAAGAGAAAACTTGACCTTTCCCATTGAGTTCCATCAGTAAATGCTCCAGATGAGAGCCTTCTACTGAGAGTATACCACCTACTTGGCAGAACCTGGCAAACTACCCGTGTTTTATTTGATATGCCAAAAAAACAGTAAAAATTATTTACCTCATTCCCATGACCTGAAAGAATGGTTTGAGGCTTTTCCTGTTCCTGGAGCAAACAGATGCCCCTGGGGTACACTTGCTTGCAACAGACATATGGAGATGTTACTGGTGCCTGCTCGAGCAAATCGATGAACCACGGAATACAAGTGATACAAGTGATGACTTAATATGTGTGCTTTAGAAATACTGATTTTGGGTCCAGAGAGCAGGCATTTGCCTTCCATGTGGCTGACCCGGATTTCATTCCTGTATCACATATGGTTCTTGAACCCTGCCAAAATTGATACTTAGCCAAAAGCACAGAGAGAGAAAGAGAGAGAGAGAGAGCGTGAGAGTGAGAGTGAGAAAGAGAGCTACGTAGATGTCACTTCTAGATATTTTTATTTGTTTAATCTGAGAAAACTTATCAGAACTTTTCATTAAACATGATTCATTGGGTATCAAGAATTCAGAACTACTGCAAAATCAGAGGCAGGATTGGTAGACGCCAGACCCATGCCCCTAGTGTTACAATTCTGGTATCATTCTTTCATATCTGTGGAATTTTTTCATTAGCTGATCAGAAAGTTTAATGGAAAATTGTCATGTTTTTTATACTTACAAAAATTTTTACAGTGGTCAATAGCAGTCCGAATATGTGACAAACATTGGAAACATAATTAAGAGTAGCATATATTCCCGCTTTTTAAGGAAGTTTCTGTGATGGTGTGGGGTTAGAAGAATTATGTCACTGAAAATTACGTAAAAGGAAAGGAAGACATGTTAGATGGGATTGAATGGGTGGTTTTTGGACACTAACCTTATCCATCAAAAGTAACTCTGCATGAGATTAGAACTGATCATTGAATGTAGGCAAAGGGGTAAACATTACAATCCCGAAATGCATGTATGGCAAAGCCACAATGTGTAAAAAGAAAGAGAGAGAGAGTGAGAGAGAGGAAGAAGAAAGAGACAGAGAAAGAGAGAGAGAGAGGGAGAGGGAGAAAGGGAGAGAAAAGGGAAAGTGCCAATTTTGCCTATAGAGGCAGGTTGGGGTAGGGGAGAGGGAATTTGGGGACATTGGCGGTGGAAAATGGCTGACAGGTGGAGGGACGGGTGCTGGAACAATTTATGACAGAAACCCAATCATGAACATCTTTGTAATAGTATATCTCATGGTGGTATAATAAAAATTTAAAATAGTTAAAAAATAATTGTGCATAAAATGTTCCATCTGCATGCATAAATAGCTTGCCTGGACGTAAGATAACATTTTTTGTGATGAACGAGATATACTGACAGCTCATTTTCCAAAATCATTCAAACCAAGTAGGTAAAGGACAGACATTCCTCTCATTCAAGGTACTAGATGTTTGTGAAATCGAGCATGACTCCACTGGCACCAAAAAAGCAGTTGCCACAGTACAAGAAAAACAGTTCCCTTATCTTTCATCACAACCATCCATCCATCCATCCATCCACCCACCCATCCATTCATCCACCCATCCACTTACCCACCCACCCACCACAATCCATCCATTCATCCATCCATCCATCCATCCATCCACCCACCCACCCATCCACCCATCCATCCATCCATCCATCCATCCATCCATCCATCCATCCATCCATCCATCCATCCATCCATCCATCCATCCATCCATCCATCCATCCATCCATCCATCCATCCATCCATCCATCCATCCATCCATCCATCCATTCTCCATTCTCCCTCCATTCTCCCCTCTATTCTCCCCTCCATTCTCCCCTCCATTCTCCCCTCCATTCTCCCTCCAGTGGTATGAGCATTTCCTCCGTAACTGTGCGATTCCTGCCAACCAGTGGGGTGGGATCTAGGTGTAAAAACAGTGATGAGATACATGAGAAAATTTGTTTTCATAAAAGACCTAGAGTAATTTAAAACATGAAGTTTTGGCTGCTAAAATGACACTGAAAACCCAATCTCCTTCCTAAGCATATATTTATATGCTTAGTATATATTTTAAGTATGTATTTTATATGTTTTTACAAATACTTAAATCATATAGACAACTAGTGATAAGTCAAAAGTCAACTTAGTTTTGTGTATATAACATGAATTCTTAAATGTTGATCTCAAATACATTTGGACATAATAATATAAGCTCAATATTTGAAGATGATCAATACATATGTGGTGTGGTTTATCAAAATGAAATGAAATATCTTGAAGAGAAAATGAGATTAAACATTCTTCGAGAGTTAATTATTTAATGGGGTGTTGCAGGACACCTAAAAGCCTAGGCCTCTGCATCTGCCCTGGATTGCCTCCTGCAGGTCACTTCGTAGATAGGGGGTAGTCTAAATGTGGCAGTTTATCTGACCATGTATTCTGTACTGGCTGGTATAAATATTCTCTCATGCTACCACAATAATTGTGGGATTAGCTAGATCTTACCAGCATATTTACCTGGCCACGTTGGATCTCTAAGTAATTAGACCAGAAAGAAATGCTGTTTGCCTCCCAGCAAGCAAGCATGGCTCCCTGATAACTCAAAGGTAACTAAAGTACAAAACTACCGTGAAGTAGATGAGACTCTTGTGAAGGCTTGGAGAAATATTTAACTGGCATTAGTATAGTCTTTAGTACAGAGGCATGCCATCTCAGAAACCCCCTTCTCTGCCCTATATAGGTATTTCCAGGCAGATCTTGGCTCAAGACATTAGGTGAGGTGCTGGGAGAAATTACCTGAGGGCATTAGACCCTCATTGCCAGGGGAGGTTACACTTAGCTTATAGCTCCTCCCAGCTCTGCTGGGAGGCTTTGAATGAGCTCTGGGTTCTTGTAAACAGCCAGAAGGCCTCCCTGAAGTTGCTACATTTCTATAGATCTGTTTTCCTGTTTTCATCTCTAGATATCCCAGCCCAGAATGGGCTGGGCTGGGAAGTTTGGGCTGATTTCTAGCTATAAAATAAGCTGCAAGAAAAAAAGAAGCGCTCTTTTCCTCTTTTTGCCATTTCGGCTTCCCTTGGCATTTTTCTTCTCCATCCTCTCCATTCTCTGTTGGGCCTCAACACGTGGTGGCAGCCATCTTGGCCTACACGTGGCTGGGGCCTATCTGGGAACCTAGAGTCTGGAGCTTTTCCCTGCTCTTGGATTTTATATTGGAACCTGTGATAGTAAAGCCCCTTTAAAACTGCATCGGATTCCTGAGTTTTCATCCATTCCCGCCGCGGCTTTGGAGGTAGAAGGGAACACGTTTCTGGCACTATTGTGGACCCCAGCGGTGTCCCCGACAATGGGGTATGCAATGCTTTTTGCTTTTAGTAAAGTAGCGATTATTCATCCAGTGAATGAAGAGACTTCCTAAATGTACATATGCTATTTTTTCATACTTAAAAAATAAACATAATCTTAGTGTTTCTACATATGAAATACTCTTTTTTATTTTTGTTTTTGTTTGTGGCTCGTCACCAGTTGCCCTTAGGAGCTATATCTGATTTGGTTCTCTGAGCTTACTCTATGTTGTACTTGACACAAAACCCAGGCCTCCAGCATGATGCTAAACATGCACTATTGGTCTTGATCTATGTCTCTGGTCCTGTAATCCTTATAATTGGTTTTCAATATTATATTATTTTGAGGTCAAAGTGATAGTACAGCAGGTAGAATAGTTGCCTTGCACACATTTGATTCAGTGCTTCCATGTGTGGTCAAAAAATAACAAAAAAAACCCAATCTTATTTACTAAGGGACTACAATTAAAAATACTGTTAATATTAATATATTTGAAATATGTATCATCACATTGCACCCATCACCAGGCATGTCAGCACTCCTCTATCTTAATCTTTAGGTCTTCTCACATACCCATGTTATGACCACTACCACTTAGAAAAAAACAGTTATGCAGACAGAACCTCAGTCTGTTACTGTTGTACATTGTTCCATTACTATTCTTCTTTATGCTTCACATACAAGTGTAGCACATATTTGTCCTGCTTTGTCTCATGTGAATGGTAGTGCAATGAATATACAGTGGAAATATCTTGATATAGATAATTAGAGTTGATACCAAGAAGTGGAATAACTAGGTTGCATGGAGGTAGTATTGGCAATTTTCAGAGAAGTTTTCAACAGAAGCTTAACAGTACCTCTATAGTGAATATGGTTTCTTTTCCACTCATTCCTTGGAGTATTGGTCTGTTTCAGTGAAATATGCCATTTTCAGTAATATGAGGAGATATATCATTAAATGACTGAATTACCCTGAAGATTGGTAATGAAGGCTACTATCATTTCTTCTCTGTCTCTTCAACTCCTCTTATCATTTTTTTTGATGGAGTTGCTTGTTTTTGTTCTTATTTTAAGCTCTTGTGAGAGCTTCAAAAGCTTAGATATTAGTCTTTCGTGGGATGTGTGGTGGGTACTTTCTCCAACAAAGTGGTGTTCACTTAGTCATTTCATTCACAGTACAGAAACCTTTATATTTTTCAATCCGGCCCAGGTATGCTGATCCAGAAACTTACAGACATGGGGCAGAGCTGCTACTTGCTCTCCCTGTGCCCAGCCACTCACGAGGCGCCCGGGGAGGGATGGCGGGTTCTAGCCCTGGCCCGCCACCCCAGCAGAGCCGCACAACAAGCCAGATGACCCCACTCCATCGGGCCGCCATTTTCCACATCCAGACTTCCCTCAGAACTCAACCCAGCAACAGCCTATCACAGCCCGTCTTCTGCGGCCGCTGCGGCAGTGCAGTTCATCTATAAATGCTATATTTAGAGGTGACTACAAGGGGTATGCCACCTTCATGGCAAGCCTGGCAATCTGCCCGTGTTGTATTTGATATGCTAAACAATTATATTAGTTCATTCCCATGACCTAATATAATGGTTTGAGGCTCTTTATTTTCCTGGAGCGAGCAGATGCCTTTGGGATCTACTAGCATGAGACAGGACATATGGAGATATTACTGGTGCCCGCTCGAGCAAATAGATGATCAATGGGAGGATAGTGATAGTGATAGTGACAGAAACCTTTTATTTTGCTTTAGTCTCATTTGTTGCATTTTTGCTTCTTGGCTTATTTTATTGCCGAATGGCATTGAGTCACTGAAGATACTTTTAGAATAACAGAATTTGGCCTGTTTTTCCTGATGCATTTTATGGATTTGGGACCAAGATAGAAATCTTCAATCCAATTTGAAATTACTTTTGTATATGGTGTGGTATAGGGGTCATACCTATGTCCATATATCTAGATTGCTTGCTTTCCCAGTCATTTGTTAGAAGAGAATTTTCCTGCTCCCCTTCTAGTCCATTTGTCCTAGATCAAATTTCCAAGATTTTAGGATTTATCTCTGTGCTCACAATTTATTTTACAAGTTACAAAGTCTGCCTTTATGCCAATTCAGCACAGTTTAGATTAGTATAGCTGCCTTCCATCTTTTTTTCTCAGAATTCTTTGGCTATTTGGGAAATTGTCTTGCCCCACACAAATGTCAACAACATTATTTCTACGTCCCTAAAAAATGCAATGAGAAGTTTGAAGGAAACTACATTGAATCTGTGTCGGAATTTGGGTAGGAAATGCATTTTAATTATGTTAGTTCCTCTAAGGGTAAAAGGGATTTGTTTTGATAGTCTCTGTTAATTTCGTATAATGCAGTGATTTACCAGCACAGCAAGCCTGGCAAGCTGCTCATGTCATGTATTTCATATGCCAAATACCAGTAACATTTATGTTAGGGTCATCTCCGTGACCTAATATAATGGCTTGAGGCTCTTTATG
The DNA here is from genome assembly GCA_021461705.1 of Cryptotis parvus. NCBI lineage: Eukaryota > Metazoa > Chordata > Mammalia > Eulipotyphla > Soricidae > Cryptotis > Cryptotis parvus. The sequence goes on along the minus strand of JAJIBD010025986.1, from coordinate 3,134 downwards.
TTCCTGGAGCAAGCAGATGCCTTTGGGTTCCCTAGCATGAGACAGGACATATGGAGATATTACTGGTTGCGCTCTAGCAAATAGATGATCAGCGGGAAGTAGTCACTATCTATTAATATCCCTATCTTCCCGTTGATCATCTATTTGCTAGAGCGGGCACCAGTATATCTCCCATATGTTCTGTCTCATGCTAGGAGAACCCAAGGGCATCTGCTTGCTCCAGGAACATAAAAAAGCCTCAAGCTCATTATATTAGGACACGGGATGACCTAATATAAATGTTATTGGTATTGGCATATCAAATACGACACGAGCAGCTTGCCAGGCTTGCCGTATGGGTAGTGATCGTAATACAGTGATTTATAATTATCTTTAATCAAATCTTCACCTTATTTTACCTGATTCCCAGGTACTTGGCTTTGGTGGCCTCACTTGTATGTGGAACTGCCTTTGTTAATTTTTCTCTTTCTTTTTTTTTTAAATTTTTTTTATTTTTAAAATTACAAAGATATACAATTAAAAAGTTCATATTTGGGTTTTGGTCAAATAGTGTTGCAGCACCCATCCCGCCACCAGTGCCCATCTCCCACTACCAACGTCCCGGTTCCCTCCCCCTCCCCCAGCCCTGCTCCATGGCAGGTTCTTGATTTCTTTCCATTTCTCTCTCTTTCTCTTTTCCTTCCCCTCCAGACTATGGATTACAGAACATACATTAAAGGGTTGTCATGTGTATCTTTTTGCCTCTATTTAATGCTCAGTTCTAGGTTGGCATTAGTACCCTCAACAATTGTTAGCACACTGCTCCATTTCTGTCTTACCTAGCCTCTGAATCCCACACGTTTGTGATAATTTCCACCTTTGACAGGACCTCCTGATATATGTTTCACTTGATCTTGGATATTGGTATCATAATATGTACCTATATATTTATGTTATGCAGATAAATGCAGTCATTCTGTATCTGTCTCTCTCCTTCTGGCTAATTTCGCTCAACATAATCTTCTCCATGTCCATCCATTTGTAGGCAAATTTTATAACTTCATTTTTTCCTAACAGCTGCATAGTATTCCATTGTGTAGATGTACCAAAGCTTTTTATCCAGTCATCGATTTTCGGGCACTCTGGTTGCTTCCAGATTCTGGCTATTGTGAGTAATGCTGCTATGAACATAAAAGTAGGGATGGTGTTTCCGCTGCGTATTTTTGGCTTCCCAGAGTAGATTCCCAGGAGTGGTATCGCTGGGTCAAATGGGAGTTCAATTTCTAGTCTTTGGAGGAAAGTCCATATTGTTTTCCAGAAAGGCTGTACCAGCCGGCATTCCCACCAACAATGGATGAGTGTCCCCTTTTCCCCACACCCACGCCAGCACTTGTTGGTCTTGTTCTTTTGAATATGTGCCAGTCTCTGTGGTGTAAAGTGGTATCTCATTGTTGTTTTGATTTGCATCTCTCTGATGATTAGTGATGATGAGCATTTTTTCATATGTTTTTTGGCCATTCGAATTTCTTCCTTGCTGAAGTTTCTGTTCATTTCTTCTCCCCATTTTTATGGGGTTGTTTGTTTTCTTCTTGTAAAGTTCTACCAGTGCCTGATATATCCTGGATATTAACCCCTTATCAGATGTGTATTGGGTGAATATTCTTTCCCATTCTGTGGACTGCTTTTGTATCTTAGTCACTGTTTCTTTTTGAGGTGCAGAAGCTTTTTAGTTTCATGTAGTCCCATATGTTTATCTTTTCTTCTAGTTGCTTTGTTAGTGATGTTTCATCTTTGAAGATGCCTTTAGCTTCAATGTCATGGAGGGTTTTTCCTATATTTTTCTTCAATGTACTTTATGGATTCAAGTCTGATATTGAGATCTTTAATCCATTTTGATCTGATTTTTGTGCATGGTGTTAGACACAGGTCCAAATTCATTCTTTTACATGTCGCTGCCCAGTTTTCCCCAACACTACTTATTGAAGAGGCTTTCCCTTACTCCATTTTAGACTCGTTGCACCTTTATTAAAGATTAAATGATCATGCGTTTGAGGTTGGGTGTCAGGATACTCAATTCTATTCCATAGGTCCACGGGTCTGTTTTTATTCCAATACCATGCTGTTTTAATTACTACTGCCTTGTAGTACAGTTTGAAGTTGGGTAAGGTGATGCCTCCCATCTTCTTTTTCCCGAGGATTGCTTTAGCTATCCTTGGGGGTTTATCGTTCCATACAAATTTCAGGATTGTTTGGTCAATTTCTTTGAAGAATGTCATGGGTATCCTTATAGGGATTGCATTGAGTCTGTACAGAGCTCTAGGGAGTATTACCATTTTGACAATGTAGATTCTCCCCATCCATGAGCAGGGAATATGTTTCCATTTCCTTGTGTCCTCTTTTATCTCTTGGAGCAGTGTCTTGTAGTTTTTTTATACAGGTCCTTTACACATTGGGTAAGTTGATTCCTAGGTATTTGATTTTCTGTGGCACAATTGTGAATGGAATTGTTTCCTTAATATCCCTTTCTTCTCTTTCGTTATTTGTATATAGGAAAGCCACCGACTTTGTGCGTGTTGATTTTGTATCCTGCCACTCTACTATATGCGTCTATTGTTTCTAGGAGTTTATTGGTAGAGAGTTTAGGGTTCTCTAGGTATAATATCATGTCATCTGCAAATAATGATAGCTTGACTTCTTCCTTGCCTATCTGGATGCCCTTGATGTCCTTTTCTTCTCTGATTGCTGTGGCAAGTACTTCCAGTACTATATTGAATAAAAGAGGTGAGGTGGGCAACCTTGTCGTGTCCCTGATCTCAGGGGGAAGGCTTTCAACTTTTCCCCATTGAGAATGATGCTTGCTGTGGGCTTTTGGTAGGTGGCTGTAACTATCTTGAGGGAAAGTCCCTTCAATTCCACATTTTCTGGAGGGTTTTAATCATGAGCGGGTGCTGGATCTTGTCAAATGCTTTCTCTGCGTCTATTGATAGGATCGTATGGTTTTTATTTTTTCTCTTATTGATATGATGTATTATGTTGATTGACTTGTGAATGTTGAACCATCCTTGCATACCGGGATGAATCCTACTTGGTCATGATGTATAATCTTCTTGATGAGTCTTTGGATTCTGTTTGCTAGTATTTTGTTGAAGATCTTA
>JAJIBD010025985.1:0-235278 GCA_021461705.1 Cryptotis parvus | reverse complement strand
TGAGGGACCCAGTGAAAGAAATAATGAATGAATGGTTTTAATAGAAATGCAGCTTTATAACTTTGTCACAATGACTTAACTAATGATAATGTGTTTCTAAGCTCCACTAAACCATTGTAAAGAACAAACTAATTTACATTTAGTAGATTCTATTTGCATACAAGCTATGTATTATGAAGTAGTTGGCCTTGCAAGTAGGTTAAATATGCCTTCAGGAAAGCTCTTCACAATATTAATTTGCTTAACAAGCTCTTTCTTACATATTAGAAATGGAAATTTGAACTCAGATGAGAAAGACTGCATCCAGCACTAAAGTCACAAATGCTGACTACATTCTGGCTGTAATCAAGCATTGATTATCCCTTGAGATATTGATGCAAGTGGGCTTCATGGGTGGCTTATGCGGGGCCCGAAGGGGGGAGAGAGATGGTCACTTTCTCCCCAGCCGCCTCTGCTGCACTGGACCCGCTGGGCAGGCTTAGGACTGATAATGTCTAAGATGAGCCCCTGCACCGCGTGGGACCTGAGCCCCACCAGCCCCATGAGGTGGCCATCAAGCCACACCTGATGTCCGCTTTATCTCTAGGCACGGGAATTGATCCCCACCACTGGAGATTTCTCGGGGAGCCATGGACTCAGGCTGGAGTGAGGAATTGCTCTTTGCAGGAAAGGAAAGTCAGTCCTAGGCCTTATCCAGGGTTGTCCTCAGGGTTTTTGTCTTTCTCAAAGAAAAAGAATTTTCAGGAGTCAATGAGCAGTGAAGTTAAAACAGTTCTGTTAAGGAGGTTTTTGGAAAGGGAAGGAGGAGGAAAAGTAAGAGAGAGAGTACACATCTCAAGAGGGGAGATGTGGGCAACACATGTGCTCAGGCACCACATGTGCTCGGCCACGTGGGCTCAGGCAGCATGTGTGTCCATGCAGTATGTTTGCAGATTCCTTTAGTCAAGACGGCTTTTATAGATTTCTCCCCAAGATACTCCCATACTGGGCATCAACCTAGGTTGCTAGGGCCTTTGCCAAGGGGAGTAGACTTCTTTGACTGGAATTCTCTGGATTCTTCTGTGAGCTGGGTCTGGGCCTGGAAGCCTGATTCATCTCCCTCAGGAGATTTAATTAGCTAAAGCCATTAGAAGGGCCTGTGGCCTATGGGCTTCACACATTCCCTTTGGCCTTCCCTTCCCTCGGGGTCTGTTGTTGATAGTGGTCTTATCAAGTCTGGTTTTCAAACAGGTGTGACTCTGGATAACTTCAGGAATTTTTATTGCCATGTGGCGCCCGCCCTGTGTGCCTGCCTACAATAATAAGTCCTAGAAATGCATCATTAGGTGATTTTGTTGTATGCATATATCATCAAGTGAGCTTACACCAGCCTAAGTGCTTAGCCTTATGGTCCTTATCCAAGGAATATGGCATCATCTACTGGGAGCATCATGATGTATGCAGTTGGTCTGTCATTGACAGAAATATTAAGTCACACTTAAATGTACCATTAAAATGTGATTCACTGAATAGGTGTATGATTTAGAAAAAAGCGTGACATCATCAACACATGCGCTTCTAAATACACACAAACACAAAGTTGCTTTGATTCTATTTCCTTTATAGGTCCTTCTACATTTTTCCTGACATGGCCTACGTATGCCTAAGAGAGTATGTGGTTTATATTTATAGTCTGTGCTCTGAAACATTCAGAATATCTTCTATAGAAATAGGACCAAGTATATATGGTGCTATCATTGTGGAAGGCCCTCCTTCATTTATAGAAGTCCCCAATATGGCCTTCAGGCCCTGCATAATCTAATCTCAAGTGTTCGTTCTTGTATTCATTCATTTATCTTTCTGTTGTTTATTAAGCACTTCTCAGTCAGGATTGACTGTTAACCTGTAAGGCTTTACTTTTTGTTGTTTAGTTTTTTTGTTTCTTTATTTTAGGATCAAACTCTGGATGCTTGGAGTTTACTCCTGACTGCATTCAGTGATCACTCCTGCAGGATTTTGGGGACCATCTGGGAGTGCTGGGGAGCCAGTGGAAATCAGCCATGTGCTACAAGCACTTTCCTACTGTCCAGTCTCTTAGGCTCCCTATCCCCGGTTTAAAACAATTGCTGTTGCCGTTGTTTGAGGGGCACACATAAGTGCTCAGATATTCTGCTTGAATATGTGTTTAGGGTTCTCTCCTGGCGATGCAGTTGGGGACAGCGGGAAGTGGGACAGAAGTGGTATCAGAGATGTGCTCTCGTGAGCTGCATGCCAGGCAGGCAAACCTACTCTCTTAGAACCTGCACAATTCAAGACTTTGAACTTGGACCTTTGATTCCTTCATGCGTTAAATTTTCATTCATCATATTTTAACCATTATCCAAGGAAACCTACACTGCATTACACTTATAGTTGTTTTGGAATATGTAATTTTTGCATCACAGCTGGCTGTGCACAGGGCTTATCTACATTGGTTATTGCTCCAGTGGTAAAGGAGGACCAGGAGAAGCCAAGGTTTGTGTCAGATTGATGTTGGTGGTCTCCATGGGTGGAGTATGTGAGGCAGGGAGGAGAAAGGTAGTCACTTTCTCCCAGTGCCCCTCTGGCACACCAGCACCCGCTGGGAAGCTGGGAAGATTAGGCCTCATGGGTCTTGCAGGTTCTTGTTTTTGCCTCTTTGAAGAAGAATTTCAGGAGGAGACTAGCAGTGAAGTAAAAACATTTTATTTGGAGGCTCTTAGGAAAGGAAAGAAAGATGTAAAAGTGAGAGAGAAAGAGAGAGAGAGAAGTGAGATCATTTCTATTGAAATTTGTTTATATGATGTGAGGTGAAAAGAAAGAGAGCCATGCATGCATGCAGAGAGAACACTGGCTTTTTCTTTCTTTTTTTTTTTTTTTTTTTTTGTTCCTGTTGAAGCTTCCTCAGAAGGGAGGTCCATTCTTATCAGGGACTTTGGTGTCTGTTGAAGGTCTTATCAGGCCTTTGTTCCCCTGCTCAAGTCCTGATGGCCTTAGGGCTAGGTGGTTTTACCATGCCTTAGAGTTTCATTGCCATAGGCGTCCCTTCTGGTCTGTCTGCCTACACTACATCAAAACAAGTTACAGGGCCTCACATATGCAAAGCAAGTGCTCTGCCACTGAGCCACATTCTTAATGTCAAAAATTTCATTTTATTTTTTGAAGTGCCTCAAATCAAATCTAGGGCTTGTACATGCAATGCATACGTTCTACCACTGAGATACATCCCTGGGCCCCATATTTAAAATTCTTAAGGTAATTGATCATTATTTATCTGTATGATTTTATGGGGGGCCTACATACATATTTCCCTCATAAATACATAGAACCTGTGAAAATAGAACGTATTCATTTATTCAGCATTTATTTTTCTTTGTTTGGGGCCACGCCCAGTGGTGCTTAGGGCTTATTCCTGGCCCTGTGCTTAGGGATTACATCCAGTTGTCTTGAGGGACCATAAATAGTACCAGGGATTGAACCACATGCAAGACAAGAACCCTAGCCTCTATTCTATCTCTCCAGGCCTATTCCATCATTTCTGTGAGTTACACAAGAGCAATGTTTGTCCATGGTGAGTGCACAACAAATAGTTGTTGAATAAATATAAGGAAATAAATCATCTGCCTGAAGTTACACACCTAACTAGTAATGAAGACAGTGATTCAATTCAGTCTTTAGTCATCTAAAGAGAAATTAGGGAGATGTGAGTTTGTTTTCATACTCTAGAAAGAATATAATGAAGTTATTACTATGAAAAAATTGTTTTAAAACACATACACCAATTTTAACTGAGTTAAAAATTATAAATCAATCATAATTGCTATTTTACTGTGTACTTCATGACTGTTCTAAGCCCTGTAGCAATTTCACCAGATTTTATCTTTCCCTGGGCTCAAAACTACTGTCTAGGTATTTTCCTATAACTATATCATGGGATACTTTCATAATAGCTTATATTCTTCATTTAACATATATTTATTGAGTAACTGCTATTGTCAGCATTCAAGGTATTAGGCACAATCCATAAACATAGCAAATGTTATTCCTTCTATCTGCAAAAGGGATTTTTAATCTGGCAATATAAATGGCATATGATATGAAATATCATTTAATAATTCATGGTTTATGGAAAACAAAGTACAAAGCATACTAAGAGTGCTGAGGGGAGGTAAAGTGAGATGCATGATACCCTTTCAGTAATAGTGTTACAACCACAGTGACAGGAAAAGGAAAATAAGAAAGAATGATAGCGAGAGAGTGAGTGAGAGAGAGAGAAAGAGAGAGAGAGAGAGAGTGAGAGAGAGAGAGAGAGAGAAGAAAAGTATCTGCCATAGAGGCAGGCTGTTGTGGGGGTGGAGTGGGATTTGGACTGGAGGAAAACTTGGTTGCATTGGTGGCAGGAAATGTGCACGAGTGAAGGGATGGATATTGGGACATTGTATGACTGAAATTCTATCATAAACAACTTTGTAATTATCTCTCACAGTGATCAATGGAAATGTTTTATTACAAAATTAATAAGATGAGGGAGGTAGTCATCCTTTTTGATCTGGTTTTGACATTTTTGACATCTCTAAAAAGTGAGATTTTTGTCTGGGACAGCAGGGTCATGGGGAATGTAGATAGGACAGTTGAAGACTGTCCCTTTGTGAAAGCCTGACGACAAGAAGGGGAGGAAGAGAAGGAAGGCTAACTTGAAGGAAGCATGTCCCGAGGAGGAGGAGCAAGAGCTGGAATTGTAGAGATAGGTAGGGGTAGGCTGGAATGCCTTTACATTTGTTTTTAAACCCGAGGTAATCTCAGGCAGTTTAAGCATGAGTAAAATTATTCTACATTGTACCCTGAGTGAAATAAGTTTTAGAAATGTCTGGGATGCTATGTGGAGAATATACTTGAGGGCTAATTATGCTGAAAAAGAACAATGCTTGATCAACCTTTGTAGTGGTTTGTATACTAGAGAACAGTGCTTTGGCCTAAGGTAGAAGTAAAAAGAAATTGACATTTTAAGAGTAATTGCCCTCTGAGTCTGTCCCCTTGTGATACTTTACATTGGTTGACCAACTCAGTGATTTCAGAGTTATCTTTTTCTTCCTTTTCTATCACTTTCAGCTCACAGTTCAACAAATGCTCTCAGAAAATGATAGAATAATGGCTTATATTGGGATTTTTTATTGTTTTTCATCTCTCTTCTCACTGCTTTCACATAGGAATCCCAATTCTTGTAGAAATTTTTAAGAAATATCTAACTTCACTTTCTAGTCCACTCTCTGGCACCTCAAATCCAATCCTGCCATGAGCTGCATGACTTTGTACAAAAAGAGTCATTCAAATTGCTGTTACAAAACTGTTTGACTTCTCACTGAGGCTAACAGTCTTTCCTAACTATCTTTTCTTGACAAGCAAAAGCATGTTTTACAACAGGAAATTTTATCAGATGTCAAGTATGTACAACATGATCTCTTTAGAACATTTGTCTCATCTTCCTCTATGCCTTCATATGTAATTCAAAGTAATTGTTCCTCTTTCCCAACCCCCCGGCCCTCATGTCCCCAGCACTGTGTATCAGTCATGAACCTAATATGTCTGAAATGCCTTTGGCTCCTGTAAAGTATCCTTTTGCCCATTTTCCCTGCCTACTCTTTCTGAATTCATCACTAAATATTTATATCAAACTTGGTATTGCAGTATTGCCTTGGTTTTGCTTTTTTTTTTTTAATTTTGGACCAACACCAGCTAGGGTCAGAAATTACTCCAGGCTCTACATGCAGTGATCATTCCTGGCAGTAATAAGCAACTATATGGCATGCCAGGGAACTCAAGTCAGCTGTGTGCAGGACAAGTACCTTATCTACTATGCTATCTTTTGACCCATTTCTGGTATCAAACATAAAAATAGCAGACTAAATTGTAAGATTTGTATAGCCAAGTAGTAGTTCATTGTTTATATATGCCATCCTTTCTTTAGACAAAACAAGATTATCATGCTGAATGGAGTCAGCAGAAGGACACACAGAATTACCACTTTCATAAATTTGGTACAAAGATACATAATAAGGGGAATAACAAATTGCCTCCAGCAATAGAATCTGAGAACTGGTTTATGAACTGTGTTTACTATACTTCGGTGGATATGGAGTATGAAAGGCCAAGGAGGGAAACTTGAGAAACGGTGGAGGGACGTGAACTGTTGGAAGGTGTGATGTTGCAGCATTTTATGTATGAAAAACTGTCATTGACACTGTAACTCACAGTGACTAAAATAAATAATTATGCAAATACCCAGTAAGAAGACTTGCTAGAAAATTTGTGTATGTGATAAACTTTTAATGATTTTTTTGAATTGGGAAATTGATATAGTCTCTGTGTAGGGAGGTAGGCACTGCTGTGGGTCGAACTCAGGACCTCATATGTTCAAAGCACATCCCATTACTGCTGGGGTACGTTCATGGCCCTGAAGATGTTGTAAACTTTTAATAAATCATTTCATTAATATGATGTACTAAGGGAATGGTAGGGGAGAGAGGTCAATTTCTGTTGCTGAGAGTAAGTTTTCTTCACAATCTTCAAATTCTCTTGTTGCAGCTATCTTATAAAAGTTTTTTTTTTAGTTTCTACTTTGGAACAAAATGAAACATGCCGTTCTTTCTCAATTATTTCCCAAGGAGCTCCTAATTTCTTGATTAAAAGTTTAATTTCATTCTTTTTTTCTTACACAGTAGGTGTTATTCTTTGGCATTTATGGTAAGGATTTATAACAGTAATGAAAATCTGCACTAAATAGAAACAACACCATAGGCAAACAAATGAGTACAATTGAATATTTTTTGTCTCATAAAATCTCACTGTGCACAACATCTTAGTCCCTTCACTTTCAATTTGAAATGCACATTTGTTATTTAAAGCCACAGTTTAAGCATATTCTGCTTTTAATTTATTTGTGCTATTATGAATATTTTACTTTTGTTATAGAGTCCAAATTCCTCTGGCATTAGGAAGAAAGAAAATGTATTTGTCTGTCTGTTACACGCATGGACATTTCTTCTCAGCTGCCTATTAAGAATAAACAAAATTAAAAGATAGCTCTAATGCCTATTGTTTGTCTTCAACTGCAGAATCATTAAATACAGTGTACACGCTAATGATAGAAAGAAACTTTTTTCAAGTTCATAAGAATAAATTGGAACAGAAAATAGGCACATTGACAGAAGATGACATCTGTGTGGCAAATAAGTATGAACAGACTCTCACATTCATTAGTAATAAAGCAAAGTACACTTTACGACAAGATCTTCATTTGCATGTCTCAGAGTGGCAAAATATAAGACGTTGATGAGGATTTTGAGTGTCTTATTCTTTCAGCTTCAGATGTCAGCAGTATGGTAGAATAGGAGCGTCCCCACTTCACTTTCTATCCAACAAGACTTCAGCTGCCATCTACGTACACAATAAATGTTGGGGAGTTTTGAGATCCAGTTTGGAGATTGTGACGCCTGGTCCATTTCACAGCTCTTCACAAAGACAGAGGAGGCTTGTTTTAACAAGGCTAGGGACTACTCCACGCAGAGCAATAGACTCACTAGCTACTGAGCTGGTGAAGTAAACTGGAGAACTGGAAACAATATTATTGTGCCTCAGGTCTGCCACTGGTAGTATTCACTAGGCAACTAGTGCGGAGTCCTACCTGCTTATGCCTTGGGAAATAAATGCACAGATTTCAGCCCTGACTCTGAATCTGAAATATCCATTGACTCAGCTCTAGCCTGAGATGACATAGTCCTGGTGAACCCTGAATGTGAATCCACTAAATTTGGTCTGAATATAATTCTCTAAGTTCATGTAACCGAGTTTCAACCTTTGCTATCTAAGTCCAGCAGCAATACCGTGGAGTTACTCCCCACCTTTCCCCCAGAGATTCTGAGATTACCTTGTATTTAACCACATACCTTTCCAGTTAAAATTTCTGAGGGAAAAAATATGTAGAGAATAGAACTGGAAAATGAAATGATTTTCTTTTAGCCTTTATAAATCATGTATTTTTAACTTTTGCTTTTCTTCCCTCCACCCCCGTTTTGGTTTTCTATTACAGTAAATTGGACTCTATGACCACAGTTGCTGTTTCCTTTTGGTAACACTGTAAAATCAAACCTTTTTTCTGTAGACTTTTGCAAGTTGCAATTTATGTGCATTACTACTCTTTCCTCATAATATCCAGTAAGTAAAAATTAGTAATTTTTGTGAATTTTTGTTGTGGGGCCACACTCAGTGGTACCTAGGATTTACTCTTGATGATGCGCAGGGACCATGTGGGATACTGGAACATCAAACATGAGTTGACCATGTGCAAGGAAAGCACTGTGTTCACTACTATCTCTCTGATTCCTACAGTTTATATCTTTTCACTCTATCACTGTCTTCCTGTTCATCATCGATTTGCTCGAGCGGGCACCAGTAACATCTCCATATGTCCTGTCTCATGCATGTAGAGCCCAAAGGCACCTACTAGCTCCAGGAACATATAAAGAGCCTCAAACCATTCCATTATATTTTTTAGTTTAGAATATATACAACCTTTGACTCCCACACACTTGTAGTAGATTCCACCCACTGACAAGGCCTCCTGATCCATGTTTTTCCTGGACTTGGATATTGATATCATACTTTTTTTAATATCCCGCAAATAAATGCAATAATTCTATATCTGTCCTTTTCCCTCTGGCTAATGTCACTCAGCATGATCCTCTCCATGTCCATCCATTTATAGACAAATTTCATTACTTCATTTTTCCTAACAGCTGCATACTATTTCATTGTGTAGAGGTTAGGTAAGACAGAGAAAGCAACAGTGTACTAATAATTTTTGGAAATGATAATACCACCCTAGAACTTATCATGTATTGTAAGCCACAATGTGTAAGAGAAGGAAGATAGAAAGAGAGAGGGAGGGAGAGACAGAGAGAGAGAGGGAGAGAGAGAGAGAGAGAGAGAGAGAGAGAGAGAGAGAGAGAGAGAGAGAGAGAGAGAGAGAGAGAAGAGGGCAAAATGCCTGCCACAGAGGCAGACTGGGGAAGAGGGGGAGAAATCAGGGAGACTTTCTGGTGGGAAATGGGTACTGGTGGAGGGATGACCACAGCACTGTCCTATCGAAATAGCATTGTCTTTTGCCTGAATTTTTCTTGACAAGTCAATGAAATACAATATAACAATAAACCTCATCTTCTTTTAAAAATTAAAAAGAAAAAAAGAATATAGAGTTGGCAGCATTGGTTAATTTTTCCTAGATTATGCTGACCATCAGGACTGAAATGAGTATTCAGGTGCTGGTCTTTCTACTGTTTCCCATATGTCGTTTAGAGTTAAATAGTCTTGATAGATCTGAAAACTTTTTTTCATCCTTTGGGGGATGTTTATTAGTACTTTCAAACTGGAGGTAGTTCTCTTCTTTTTATTTCCAGAAGAATGATTGTCTGGACAAAATTTAATTATGTATTTTCAGCATCTTAGGAAAGAAATCCTCCAGAACTGTCTCTTAGGGAAAAAATAGCACAACTAACACATTCCTAGATGTTTTAATTGATCAACAAGTTATTTTATTATTGGCTTGCTTTAGCGGCATTGTAGTTCTTATTTTATTTTCTTAAGTTGTCCTTGTATTACTGAGGATAACTAAAAACATATTGATTACATTTTAGTCTGCACTCAATAGCACTTGATAACTAAAAAGCAAATTTATAAATCAAGTACATTTTAATTAGTCTACACTAGTAGCACTTGATAACTAAAAAGTAAATTTATAAATCAAGTAAATTGAAATAACTCAGGCATTTAGTATGATTGCTTGTGACATTAGTTTGCATCCAGAGACAGAACTTCAATAGGATACTGGTATTTGTTTATATTAAATAATCTTGGCTAGTAGTCATTTTTAAAATAGCTAGCAATATAATTGTTAACCCTGCTTTTGTGAGCAATGGGACAATTAAAGTTATATAAATTCTGTGTTTATTCAAGGAGATATTGATTTACTTTTATTGTTAGAGTACAAGAAGCAAACAATAAAGATTAAACAGAGAATGACTTTATATAGAAAGCAGACATGTAATTCAGTGGTAGCATGCACCTTTGACACCCTGGGCTCAATACTTGGCACCACCTGGAATTGCCAGGTCTCACCTCCAATACCACCAAAAAAGGAAAAAAGGAACATAAAGTATGACGTTAGAGATCCAAATCCTTTTTAGTGTAATAGAAAATTTATTAGCATCATTGTACTATTTTTGTGGTTTTCCTGGATGTATCAATAGTTCTGCCTCATTTTCCTTAGCTTTCAGATATCTGTTCTTAAATGGGATATTGTAAATCCACTATAAATGGCATGTGGTAAATATTGCCATTTCTCTACCATAATTACCCAAAATAAAAGCAATCTCCGTGTTAAGGAGGTAATGAATTCAAACGGTAGGTTGGAAAGAGAGAAGATATAGACTGAAGAGAATTAGACTTAGAGTCTAGCATTACTGTTTGCTGTGCCTGTATTACTTTGATAATCCTCAAGGTCCAGAACATTCTGGTCAATTGAAGGATCAAAAGTTACTAGATAAGTACATGCACTTTGGAAATAAAAAGGCAAAATCATCTAAGGTCTTAGTAGCATAATTAATGGAATAAAGATTTTTTTCACTCAATAGCTAGTATCAGGGACTTTGTGTATAATTCATCACTGTATCACTTGTCTTCCTGTTATTCATCGATTTGCTCAAGCGGGTGCCAATAACGTCTCCATTCATTGGAAATGAGGCCCATTATTGTTACTGTTTTGGGCATATTGAATACCACAGGTAGCTCTCCAGGCTCTGCCATGGCTCTGAGTTTAACCCAGTGGGCCCAGTCTTTTCTATGTCAAACTATCAACCATCCAGAGTCCACAAGGCAGAGCCCTGGTGTAGACAAGCCTGTCTCCTGTCTGCCACCTGCTGACACAGCTTGGCACCACTGCCACACCTATAATATCTCAAGGGGCATGTATAATTCATATTAAACAAAATATCACATTAGGAATAAAAATTATCAGCTAACTAATGCAGTTTTCAGTAAGAGCATTGCATGTGAAAAGCAGATAACATATTAGTATTGTAGTGGTAATCTCAAAAATACCATCATTGTCAAACAGTAATCCATATGTTACTAGTTTACCTACAGAGGTTAGCTCTTTTCTTTTTTTGTGGGGGGGTCACTCAGGTGTTATTCCTGGCTGTGCACTCAGAAATTACTCCTGGGTGGTGCTCAGGGACTATATGGGATGCCGGGATCAAACCTGCATTGGCAGAGTGCAAAGGCAAAATTCCTACCTGTTGTGCTATCACTCTGCCTCTGAGGTTAGCTCTTTTCAACTGGGAAATCTTGGTTTTCAATTCTGATAGTGCATATAGATCTATGTGTCTATTATTATTATTCCCAAGAGACCCCCAAAAGTTTCAATTATCAGGGCATCCTCATTCCCAGAATCTAATCCCCCTTATAGATCTTTGCCTATATCACTAAGTTCTTGAAATATTTTACTATATTTTATTTCCCCCAAAAAAAGGCTTGTTTTCTCTACCTCTATGAGCTAATTTTAAACATCTCAGTACCTTATTGCTATTACCCACTCACAAGTGTTTTAGTCATAGACACCTACAAGCTATGAAAATCTATTTCAGACATTCTTTATCACATGCCTCCATTCCTTGCTCATTATAATTATGCACTTGTATATCCTTGAATGTCTTTAGGTATTGTTTTTGCCTCATTCTGCTTCCATAGGCAAATTAACTCCTACTTAAATTCATCCCTGCCTACACCATGACTACATCATGAAGTAAACAATGCTCGAGGAAAACAAAATCTAAGGTAACTATTAGTAACCTAAAATGAGCCTCCATAGCTGGTGGCAAAAATGCAAGTGTTTTCTACTCTATTTTAAGGGCTGTTTTTACTAACTACCATACTTATAACCTAAAATTTTCACCATCTTTTCCCCATTTTCACACGCAGCTGTTAGTTTCCTTCCCCCATCCACAAAAAAATTTTGAAAATAATTAGAGAACTTGCAGAGGACTTAATTATCATTTCTAGTCTTACATCATTAATACTATATTTCTTCCTGTTTTGGATAGTGTCCAGACTTCTAATTCAAATAACCATCTTCATGTCTTGCCAAGATGTCTTTGTTCGGACTATTTGAAAGCATTTCTCCTGCAGTTACTCTGCTTCTTCATCTGCCCGTCTCCCTGAGTCTCAGTATCTCCCTCTTCATGCATTAAATTTTGCCCTCTTTTCAATATTTTCCCCATCAATATTGACCATGATGCTATTTCTTCCCAAATGTAAAAAAAAATACAACAAACCCAGAATCTTTCCAAGTTTCAAGCTCATTCCTGTCTATAACTACCACTTTATTTTCTTCATAGTAAAACTTTCAAAATGATCTGTTTATTTAAGGGTGTTATTGAGTGACTTTTTGTCAAAGTTACAAAAGCACTCAATGGAATTAAATACATTTGTTATTCATTCTGAGTTTACCTGTAATATCAGTAGCAATTGACACAAATACTCATTTCGCTCTGAAAAAACTCTTTGCTTGACATTAGGAAACCCTGCTGCTATTCTATAACTCTTGTCTCTACAATCTTTCATCCATTTAGCTTATTTGTTGCCATCTATCCACTTTGAAATTCTTCTCCTAAACTATTACACCTCTCTATAAATTCACTCTGAGATAACTTCCTCTTTCATATCTTTTTACACATTAAAACACAAATTGTTATCTCCATGTCAGATGACATGTTATCTCCATGTCAGAAGACTATATAGTCAGTCCAGGGGTGGAGCAATACTACAGCAAGTAGGGCCCTTGCCTTGCATCTAGCCAACCTGGATTCAGTCCTGGCATTCCATATATTCCCCTAAGCACCACCGGGATTTATTCCTGAGCATAGAGCCAGGAGTAATCCCTGAGCACTGCTGGATGTGACCTGAAAAACAATTATTTTTAATTTAAAAAAATGAAGACTAGTCAATCCAATTTGTACTTAGTAATTAAACTTGTCAAGATTTTCAAGCATCACCAGGATTACAGACTTCTAGATTACAAAACTGGTCTCCTAATATTCTCCTGTGGTCCTTCCCAATAGCAATATTTTATCTTATTTTTGTTGTGCAAGTCAACTTATACTTCAACTTTAGGTGTAATCAGTAGCACTTGTTTTTACTGTACATATCTTGTTTTTCACTTTATTTAAACATTATGATTTACAAAGACCAAAGTTTTAAACAGTGCAGTTGTTAGAAAGATTCATAATTCAATACCATTCCCACCACCAGTGTGTTCCAACCACCAAAGACCCTCATTTTCCACCAATCCTCATCCCCACACCTGCTCCCTTAGCCAGCACTAATTATATTGACCATTACAGACTATGTATTAGAATGGTATTGATAAAGTCATGACTTTTTTCTGGGTTGTTATGTGTGAATCTGGTCGATTTCTGTTCTTCGATTTGCTTTATGAGTTTCTATAACATAGTGGGTTTCTATTAGTTGACCTCAAACCCTCCACCACTGCACCATCACTGTATCACTGTCTTCCCGAGCTCATCGATTTGCTCAAGCGGGCACCAGTAACATCTCCATATGTCTTGTCACATGCAAGAGAGCCCAAGGGCATCTGTCTGCTCCAGGAACATAAAGAGCCTCAAACCATTCCATCGAGTCATGGGAATGAGGTCTATAATTGTTACTGGTATTTGGCATGTCAAATATGACACGGGTAGCTTGCCAGGCTCTGCCATGTGGATACAATATATGTAAACATATTTTCCAGAGTTCCCTAGAAAGTCATACTTTGATATTACTGTCACAATTAGAATATTTTCCCAAGGAGCTGGAGTGATTGTACAGTGGGCAAGGCACTTATTTGCTCTGGTGACATTGGTCCTAGTTCAATCTTAGCACCCTACATGGCCTCCCTAGCCCACCAGGAGTGATCAAGGAGCACAGAGCCAGGAGTAAAGTTCTAGCAGTGCTTGGAGTGGTCCCAAAACAAAACAAAGAGGGCAAGAGTGATAGCACAGTGGGTAGGGCATTTGCCTTGAACACGGCCGACTAGGGTTCAATCCCTGGCTTCACCTACGCATATGGTTCCCATGCCACTGCCAGGAGTAATTCCTGATTATAAAGCCAGAAGTAACTCCTGAGCATGACCAGGTGTGATCGACATCTGTCACCCCATTGATCAACATCTGTCACCCCCATTGATCGCCAGGGTTGATTCCAGCTGATCTGGCTGGCTAGGCGGGTGTCCCCTTCCTCCCTCACTGCTCCATGTGCGTCCCTCTTGAAGCTGTGTGCTCGGTTGTAGAGGATGGCCTTCCCCCAAATAGAGACGGACCAGTCATCGGTCAAGGGTATACGAGTAGCTGCGCTCTCCTGTTAGAACCTCCAAACAAGCTCTCACTGCACCATGGGCAACACTTATTTCAGTTTTTTTTTTCAACCTCTGTTTGAACCTGTCCTAAGCATACACTGACTAATCTAGATTGCTTGTTGGAGCTAGTGCTCTAAATATGGTCAATGAATTTATATTCTTAGACGAAGTCAATAGAGATTATTAAATCGCAACTGGATCCATTGTGCCATTTGGACCCACTGTAGAAGAAAATATTGGTATGTTCCCACAGACTAGACATTGTGACCCACCACACACTTGTGATTGTACACTCCATACTTAATTCTATAAAATATTATGGGATACCTGGTACATCAGTATACCAGGCTTTGAGATATTATGTGACTGCAAAGTAGCCATGCACCAGGAGCTGAACTGATAGTAGCTTTGTCATGTGTATGCGTCTCTGGATCATGGCTGACAGTGCCAGAAGCAGTTAATTGTCAAGACTACTGAGACTTCAAGAGGGACAGAGGTGAGAGAGAGAAAGAGCCCCAGCTCCATCTCCACAAAAGCCTGATGACATTAGTTGCTGAGACCCACACACCTGAGCTTGAAATTGGCTTATCTCTTCGGTGGGGCTCTGATACTCTACATATCTTGACTCTTATTACACGACTTTCATATAGCATCAACATAAGTGAACTTTTCATTCCTTGGATAGATTATTCTCCTACCATCAGTTCTTCACTCATATGTCATCAAATTTGATGACATTTTTATAGCTCTCTTTTATTTGTAAATCAAGTTTTAAAAGATTTCATAGTACGCCATTTAGAATTTTTAAGTTTATTTATTTTAGGAACATTATTCATAAATCTGTCCATAATAGTGTTTCTGGCATATAATGTTCCATCAACATTCCCACCACTAATGTCAACTCCTGTCCACCAGTGTCTCCAGATGAACTAATCAGTCACAACTACTCAGTCATGTCATTGTACCCACAAAAGTAAATGGATAATTGTATGAATAAGGGAGGCATGGCGGGTTCTAGCCCTGGCCTGCAACAGTTTTTTTTCAATCCAGGCCCAGGTATGCTGAACCAGAGACTCTCAGACATGGGGCGAGCTGCTACTTGCTCTCCCTGTGCCCAGCTGCTCGTGAGGCGCCGGGAGGCTGGCGGGTTCTAGCCCTGGCCTGCCACCCCAGCTGAGCCTCACAACAAGCCAGACCACCCTCCCTACTCATGGGGCCCGCCATTTTCCACATCCGGACTTCCCTCTCGTCACAACTCCACCCAGCAGACCAGACTATCACAGCCTGGATCATCGACAGCCACCCTGCAGCCGTTTTTTTTTTTTTTTCCAATCCGGCCCAGGTAGGCTAAACCAGAGACTCTCAGACATGGGGCAGAGCTGCTACTTGCTCTCCCCTGTGCCCAGCTGCTCGTGAGGCGCCCGGGAGGCATGGCGGGTTCTAGCCCTGGCCTGCCACCCCAGCTGAGCTTCACAGCAAGGCAGACCACCCTCCCCTACTCCATGGGGCCCGCCATTTTCCACATCCGGACTTCCCTCTCGTCACAACTCCACCCAGCAGACCAGACTATCGCGGCTGCTCAGTTTATCAATAAATGCTTTATTTAGAGGTGACTACAACAGGATGCCACCCGCACGGCAAGCCTGGCAAGCTGCTCGTGTAGTATTTGATATGCCAAATACCAGTAACCTTTATATTAGGTCATTCCTGTGACCTAATATAATGGTTTGAGGCTCTTTATGTTCCTGGAGCGGGGCGGATGCCTTTGGTTTCTACTAGCATGAGACGGGACATATGGAGATATTACTGGTGCCCACTCTAGCAAATAGATGATTAACGGGAAGATAGTGATAGTGATACTGATGAATAAGTGAAACTATGTTCCGATAAAACTTTTTTTGTTGACATTGGAGTTTTTTTTTTTAGCTGGATGGAAAATTCACCCTATTAATGGCAGTTCTTTATTAAAATTGATATCACTTTCCCCTTCCCAAGAACAGAAAATGGCTCTGCATCTGCGTATGTTCTCAGGAAGAGGATTCAAGGTTTGGAAATGAAGCGTCTTCCTCCTTCTGATTAGGGACGAGGCCGGCCCTGAGCAGGCTCCTCCGGGACCCGGCTCTGCCTCGGCTCCTCCCAGCCACCCTGCACCCGCGCCATGCAGCGATCTAGCTATCTTTCTTGTGAAAAGACCCTTTTTTTTCCCCAAAAATTTTATTACACCATTTTAGACATACAATTGCAAGATGCTCATGTAGAGTTTTGGTTCTACAGTGTTCCAACACCCATCCCTCCACCCAAACCCATCTCCCATCACCAATGTCCCCACCTCCCTCCCCCCTCCCACACCTCAACTACTTGGCGGGTTCTGTATGTCTTTTCTCTCCCTCTCTATCTCTCCCTCCCGCCAAACTTTCCTGTACATCGTAGAATGCAGTGCATTAAAGGACATTACTGTTTCCACTATTTTGATGGACCACTTGGCCACAAGTGGCCACGCAACCTGGGCTCAAACTGGTTTTGCTTTATTAATCTGGTCGTGAGGTAGTATCCCAGCATCCGGACAGCGAAGGTGGTGGCTAGTGTGGTGGGCGAGTCTCATCTGGCTGCTTCTGAGACCCCCCAGAGGTGATGGGCCCACTCCCAAAACCCATCTGTCCTCCTGGGAACTTCATGGTCAGCTTAGCCTGGGGAAAGCGGAGTTCCAGCTTCCCCAGCCGTGTCTGAGACCCTGCATGCTATGGCTGGTTGCCCAAGGGTAGCTACTGGGCGGGGCCACCAGTTTTGACAAAATGGATGGGGGAATGGCTGACTGCGACTCCATCTGATGAAATCCCAGTGATTCCCGCTTCTGGGAGCTGCCTACCTGGGTTTGAACTGGTTTTTCTCTGTTAATCTGGCCGTGAGGTAGTATCCCAGCATCCGGACAGTGAAGGTGGTGGCTAGTATGGTGGGCGAGTCTCATCCGGCTGCTTCTGGGACCCCCAGAGGTGATGGGCCCGACATTGGAGTTTTATATATTTCAATTGTGTCATTCTCTATTCATTGATTTGAGCATTTTCAGTTTTTTTAAGAATCTGAGTTTTGAAATGGCCAGCAGCTAACTGGCTATGGCAAATAAGCAGTATTTTTTACGTCAGTCCACATTCATATTTCTTATACTTGATGCTGTAGTTTTTCTCTGTATTTCTTGAGTAATAACAATGTATTTTGATATATATATATATGTATATATATATTTGCCTTTTGGCATATTTATATATGTCTTAGGAATAGAATATAAGCACCATAAAGTCTGAAATAATTTAATCCTAATTCAGAATTAATTGTTAATTTAGTATATTTGAATCTCTACTGCAGTTGCTCAAAAAATTAGAGGCTGAATGAAATAACAGACTACATTTTAAAAGGAAGGGCAGAAAATGTAATCACTTGATCACTTGACATCCCATTATTCATTGATTTGCTCGAGCGGGTGCCAGTAACATTTCCATTTGACCCTATCATGTGCCAGTGTAGCCCAATGGCATCTGGTTGCTTCAGGAATCCGAAGCGCCTCAAACCATTCTTTCAGGGTCTTGACGAAAGAAGTCTGACCATCTTGTAGGTGGGCGGCCATGTGATCTTTGGACATCCTGTGGGATCCAGTCGGTAAAGGCTCTAGTCCAGCGGTCATCTCCAAGTCACATGGCATGTCCAGCCCATCTGATTTTCGATGACTTGGCAAACGAGACAGTGTCTCTGACTCTGGAACAGTGATGGAGGTCGGAGGACCGGATTCCTTCTTTCACTTGAGTGAGGCGTGATATTCCAAGCATAGCTCTTTTGATTCCTCTTTGGGAGACCCGAATAGCATTCTCATCCTGCTTTCATAGGGCCCAGGTCTCTGAGGCGTATGTTAATGCAGGGAAAATGGTGGAGTTGAAGAGATGTGCCTGGAGCCGGAGGTTCTTTGTCTTTTTAGGTATTTCTTCGATGCTTTTGAAGGTATTCCATGCCACTCTGTTCCTCCTGCACAGCTCAGGTTTTAGGTCATTAATCATGTTGACTTCTTGACCTAGGTACACATAACTGCTGCATTCAGAGATGTTTGTTCCATTGAGAGTGAATGGGGCCTCTGGAACTAGTTCATTTTTCATGAACATTGTTTTGTTGAGATTCAGCTGTAGACCTATCTTTCCACATTCTCGGTCAAAGTCAGCCAGCATTTGTGCCACTTGGCTAATGTTTGGTGTTATTAGAACAATGTCATCAGCGAAGCAGAGGTGGTGTATTTGCCGACCATCCATCTTCACTCCCATTCCTTCCCATTCTAATTGCCGCATGATGTTCTCGAGGGTGGCGCTGAAGAGTTTTGGTGAAATGCTATCACCCTGCCGAACCCCTCTTTTGACATCGATGATCACCTCTTTGTAGAATGGTGAGGTCCTGGTGGTGAATCCGTAATACAGCTCACGAAGGATCTTGATGTATAGGGCTTGAACGCCCTGTTTGGCTAGGGCTTCGATGACTGCTTTGGTCTCCACAGAATCAGAGGCTTTCTTTAAATCAATGACGTGAGAACAGAGTGGCATCTTGAACTCCCTACAAACTTCACTGAGCTTGGTTACCATGTGGATATGGTCGATTGTGATGAATCCTTTTCAGAAGCCAGCTTGCTCGCATGTAATAGATGAAATATTTAAAGAACTCAAGTATTTTTTAGGAATTATAGTCAGAGAACTGACGAGAAACATTTTAGTAATTTGTAGGCTCCAAAAGTCTACTCCAGTGACTTCCTGATTATTGTTAATTCATTGTTATCTTTTATTTTTCATTTTCCCTAAATCCCATTGATTTGTTCAAATGTGTTTTGAGGCTTTGCTCCCCTCCCCCCACCCCCCATTTATTTGGAATGACCAAGTTTCCTGTGTTCCAGGGCTCTCCAGTATCTGGAGTTAAATAATCCCATACATTAACCACTGCAATAACGCCTCTGTGCCTCAGCTGCCTTTTACATGTCACTGTAAATTACTGTGCTCCTAATTGTCCAAGAATATTGCCTTTTTTCACGAAAACTTCTACTTCTCTTGCATGAACCAAAGAAACAAATATTCTTAAATTATGTTTTAGCTGAAGTAAATAAAAATTATAAGCAATAAAGCATATCTTAATTTCTGTGAGCCATATCAAAATACTGAAATTGGATTTAATTATTATATGTAATGGACATTAAGCATTTATGAAACAAATGGCCTACAATTTAATTAAGTAGTTAGTGAAGTAGTCATAAGATTCTTGGAAGAATAACAATTGTGTATTATAGAATATTAGAATGCCTCTCTTTGTTTTTTTTTTTTTCACAACACAGAGCTGAAAAGATATACGTTTTAGTTCCAGAAGAATACTTTTCTTTAGCTTGCTCATGTGAATCTTAGGTAGAGATTATATGTAGTCAAGTTTTCTATAGTATAATATCAGATTTCCTTTAAAGATTGTTACTTGATCAAAACTATTTTTTAAAGTTGGTGAAAATACATAAATTCGTGATTTTGTAGACAAATTAAACATATTTCACACAAGATATAGTTCCCTTTCTCAGTATTAAAGATAAGTTCTGAAGGAATTGACCTATGAAGATTCATCATTGGATCCAAAATAGCTTTTAGTCTGCCTTCGTTTTTGTCTTAATTTTGTTAATTGTGCACACTAGTGAATAAATATCCAAGAAAGAAGAATAGCAATTTCTTGAATTCAGGATTCATTGATATTGCTTTATTTACTTAGTTTCTTCCTATTTTACATTAACAGAGTAGACAAAAGGGAGGAAAGGGAGTAAGGGTAGACTGCCTTCAACACTAGAGTTGTTCAGAGGAGATGGAGATATTGGTAAATAGGTAAAGACTATGTAAAGGCTTTATCATATACAAATTTGGAAGAAGTCATGTGAAATAAAGTTGGCGAGCAGTATTTAAAACCTTTTTTTATAGATATAGGAGTTAGACTCATAGTTGGTAGGGTACTTGCCTTGCACATGGCTGACCGAGGCTCAATCTGCAGCATCCTATGTGGTCCTCCAAGCACCAACAGGAATAATTACTGAGTGCAGAATCAGGAGCAACCCCTGAGCATCACTGGGTATGTCCAAAAACTAATGAACTAACAAATAGACCCTTTTTTTTAGATATAAAAATTTGTGGCTATGTATGTTTTAACTTAGGAGATGGTCAACACAATCTGATTCTGTTCATATCAGATAGGGACATTTCAGAAGTAGAGTGAAAGTGTATGAAAAGATATGTAGACCTTGTGAGGGTAATGTGAACTTATACTATGTGAGGTGCAGGAGATCTGCTATCGAACTTCCCGAATTTGTCATGAGTTTAGATACACAAGACACATTTTCACATTTACAAAGGTATGGCACATTGACAAGTGTAATAGCTTAGAGTGCAGCATGGATTCACCTTGACTTTCATGTCCTAATGAAATATTTTTTTTTTTTTTGCTTTTTGGGTCACACCTGGCAATGCTCAGGGGTTTCTCCTGGCTCTGCACTCAGGAATCACTCCTGGTGGTGCTCGGGGGACCATATGGGATGCCGGTGATTGAACCGGGCCAACATGGGCCGGCCGCGTGCAAGGCAAACGCCCTACCCACTGGACTATCGCTCCGGCCCCTATTTTTTTTTAAATAATGTCTGAAAGCCTACCATTATGTTTCCAAGCATGTATCAATAAAGTCTTGGCCCTATAAAAATGCAAGGAGAGGTCTATGCTTCAAACATTATGTTTATGTTTTATTTTTAGTCCTGGAAAAAATCTATCATTTCTGGAGGAATTGCTTAGCTCCTGCTTATTATGTTTGATCAGGTGATCCTTAATCGGATAATTCACAAAACTTTCCACTTTCTCTGTGCATGAAGCATAGGATAAGTTCTCCCTCTGAAATGTCTTTCTTCATATTCTGTGGAGGGTGAATTGTTAGCACCGTCTAATGTCATTTTGAAATGTGATTGCTTTAAAAGACATTTCCACCTTTGCCTGAATCCTGCTTGTTCACACAATTGTTCCCATCTGTTCTGTGACAGAAAAAAATATACTTGCGTAACCCCTTTTTATTATGCCTAACTTAAATTTTCTTTCATCAACTAGTCTGAGTTCTGTTGTCCTCATTTACACACTTAAAATTATATCAATAAGTTTAATTTACGTGTCAAACTGTCATTTCTATAATATGGAAGTGACTAATATTCCTCACCTCACTTCTATCAGAGCAAAGCTGTATATTGGTCAGCATAGAAATTAGTTAGATAAGTGATGATAGAAACATCTCTTGATTTGTTTCTTGTGACATCTATTAGGTCTTATTTTCTGGAATAAATTTGATTTTATCAACGTAGTATATCTGAACCTTTGTTGTGCTATATTATTTGTACAGAAAATCCATTTATAATAGCAAAATAGGTCAGCCACCACCCTCCCCCTCAAATTTACACTGTTTCTATTTCCATGATATCTGTGTTCTTAAAACAAGCCGAAATAAAAACTTCCATTATATTTCTGAAATATATTTTAATAACATGGTATTCTACTCACACGTTCTAGTGAGCAGTCATTTTATTAGATATATTCAAACTCACACTTCACACATACATCTTTGGATGGCCTGTACAGCTGGAAATCCTTCTGTATAATATGATTATGATTGAGAAAGCAAGCATATGTTCCTCCCTTTTCTTCATGACAAAAAAAGAAATGAATAAAATACCAAATGAATTATGTTGCTTAAATCCTATTTGGACTAGTAACATTGAGGAATTTGGTTCAAAGAAAAGGAGAAATGCTCTGGGTTTTTTGAAGCCACTATCTAAACTGGTGAGGGTAAACAGTTCTGGCTGTTTTTAGAGATACAAAATAAGAGCTTTTTGTTGCATAATTTCTTTGAGTTATGCCTTTCCTTTGAGGTTTGACTCTTCATTTAATTCCTTTTACTTTTTTATCCTTTAGCATTACTGCACTTTGCAGCAGGTATTAGGTTGAAATTTTACTTAGTTGTACTTCAAAAAAATGAACTGTATACTAGCTACAAATCAAGCTACATAATACATTTATCATATTTTGCAAAGGCAGTGTACAACTTTCAAGGCCTGGAAGCTAGGTTCTTTAATTTGTTCATGGAAGAGACATTACTATGAGTTTAGGGACATCATTTGAAAACTAGGTTTCATCTTACAGTAAAGAATAACTTCTGTATCCTTCAACCCACAGATGTTGGCATTTTGATTGCCATAGAAATGAATGACATTCAATGTTGTGGCAATCACAACCATCATGAAAGTTAAATGAACATTCTTGCAAACCCACTGGGATGGGGCAGATGTAGAAGAAAAAGACTGAGTACACAAGATAAAATGTGTCACTGACAAATTGAAACTACTCCCTTAATACAGAATTTGTCTTGCCTGTCACTAGTATCTGTTTTATTTTATTCAAAGCTACTTCAGAAACACAAATACTGTTGAAACTGAGAATCAAAATGAATCACTTCTGTTATCTCAGAATTTTCTTTACCATTGCTAGATTCCTTGTGTTGTTTTCCATTGAGTCTACAATTTTCTAGCTCTCTTCGAGAGATATTTTGTTTAAACCATGGCCATAATGAAGGACAACAAATAATTATTTCTTTTTGGGGGTAGGGCATAGATGAGGGGTGTACCATACCTTAGGATGCTCAGGGATTACTCCAGGTTCTGCATTCAGGGATCTCTCCTGGCAGGTTTGGAGCACCATATGGGTGTTGGAGATTAAATCTGGGGTGGCCAAGTGCAAGGTGAGAATATACCCACTATACTATCTCTCCTGCCCCAAATATTATTTCTGAATGGAAATCAACTCATTGCTCATAGCTTTTTGTTTCATCATGCAATTTTCTGGCTGTCCTTTATTTTTCTACATTCATATTTAATTTATATTTTCTTAATGTTTTCCCCCATTTTAGTTTGGTCTTAAATATTATCATAAGTGAAATCATTATTGCCATCTTAATCTACAAACTAAAATGCAACTGTTTCAGTGTTAGAGACTCTCTGAATCTGTTTCTAGTCCATTGCTTTAAAACTCCCTTTTGCAAAAAGTAGCAAACTGATTTTTATTTAACCTACCAATTCCAAATGACTTTTTACCCTTACAGTTGTATTAGCATAAAATACCTAAAACAACTGGATAATTCATCTTATCTCATAATCCTCATGCCTAGGTGGAAATAATCCCACCCCCCCCACCAAATGCTTGGTCTCCACAACTCAAACTTAGCATCTCACTTGTAGACAGGACTAATTCTTTGAAGCACAATAATTTGTATTTGTCTACTGAAGTATAAATTCCTTGAAGACAGTGACTTTTTCATCTCTCTTGTTTTGTGCTGTTTTGGTTTTGGGGGCAACACTAAGCTATGCTTAGGACTTACCTGGCTCTGTGCTACAAATCACTCCTGTAGGACTCAGAGGACCATATTGGGTGCCAGGTATCAAACCCAGGTTGACCATAAGCAAGAAAAGTATCCTGCCTGCTGTACTATCTCTCTTACCCCCATCTGTGTAATTATTTATAGTGCTTTGAACACTATATGAATAACAATTTCACCCATCACATAAACTAGAGAAGGACAAGAAGGCTCATAAGTAGTAAGTGATTTATTTGATGAATGTGAAATGTACCGTTAATGTTAGCTAAAACTAACTGCCATATATATGTATCTCACACATGTATATATATGTGCATATATATCTACTTGCACAGACACACACATGTATACATAAGCTATACATGTGTATTAATATTTTTTTTGTTCACTACTTACCTAGAACATTTTATGTTCTGTAGAGTAATGGGTCAACTAGCTGTATCACTGTATTGATGTCTTCCCATTCATCATTGATTTCCTTGAGCAGCACCAGTAACATTGCCCTATATCCTGTCTCATGATAATATAGCCCAAGGGTATCTCGTGCTCCAGGAACATAAAAGAGCCTCAAACCATTCCATCAAGTCATGGGAATGAGGTACTGCAATTCATTAAATTACATTGATAGTTTGCTAGAATTTACCTTTCCTAAATCTTTTTTTTTTCAGCTGAACCATACAAAGTTTTCCTCTTTCTACATACATTCACCGAATGTTCCTTTCATATGCTAGTGTCTGGCAATAGAACTATAAAGACAGTTAAAATAATTTTACTGTCTCTCTAACCCTCCAGCAAAGAAGACAGACTAGTAACAAATGGCTATAATTCACTGTAGTAAGTGTTGCAATTAATGTATGTAGACAGCACTTTGAGAACATAGAGAAGAAAGCTATGAATAAGAAATTGTTAAGCTCTTTCTGAAAATGAACAGAAATTTGTTCAAAAGAATATGGGAGAGAGTGTCAGAGGAACAGTATGATAAGAAATGAAGTCTCAAAACAGAACACGGAAGAAATGAAAGTTTCAGTTGGCTCAGACAGAATGTATAGTAAGTGTTAATTTGGGGTACCTCGAGGTAAAGGATTCTTTAGGACTTGATTCAAGTAAAGTAGGTAAAGTTTGACCTTCTTTATAACCTTTATTTTTGCTAAAGAAAGAAAAGTGGCCATGTGAGAAAAAGGAACTTGAAGGTGGGAAGAACAATAGGATACTGGTTAGATAAGGCTGAGATACTAAGGTAGGCAGACTCCTAGAAATAAGTAGCAAAGAAAGGAATAATATGAAACATGTTATTGTCATTAAATTTCCTTTTATCTGTGAGAAAAAGAACTAAGATAAAAGCCAGAAAGTAGTCCAGAAAAGTGGTATTTTATATACATGACTCACTGAGAGCTGCCATCTTTCTTCCACATGTGGTGATTCTGGACAACTCCCCAAGAACCACACAGCTACTACCACACAGACACACACACACACACACACACACACACACACAGATTCTATTAGACTTTTTGTTTGAATCCTGCTGCCCCTCTCAAAACCCACCTACCAACAAATGATTTCAGTCATCCTACTCTCATTGGCACTGGAAATAAACCTATATAAAATATTCTTCATTTTTTATGAAAGAAAATTAGTCTTTGTTAGAGCAATATGTTTGTCTGATTTTAAGTTTTGAGAGAATTAAGACCAGAAAACACTAGATATATTTTTTAGAATTGTTCTGAAGTATTGGAGCCTTGTGTCCTTACCTTTCAGATGTCATTTTCATGGAAATCTTTCTATATGCTATCTAAATATTTAGAGCTGAGGGACTAGAGTGATAGTCCAGTGGGTGGGGCATTTGCCTTGCACACAACTGACCTGGGTTCAGTCCTCGGCATCCCAGATGTTTCCATGAGCACCATAAGGGTAATTCCTGAGTGCAGAGTCATGAGTAACCCTGAACATTGCCAGGTGTGACTCCAAGAAAGCAAAGAAATAGACCTGATAAAAAAAGATAAAACGTTAAAAGTTGATGACATGTTCATTTTCCTTAAGAGAGGAAAACAAAAGATGTACAGAATAAGATATTATTTTGTCACTTCCAATTTGCAGAATTTTAAAAGCAAACTATATTAAGTGGTATTAAGGTCATGAGCTAAGGATATCCCTGTTACATGGTAATGTTGATGGATTTTTGAGTAGCAATTTATTCTATTTGTCAAAGGTGAAGACTTCTTTGATCCATTAATTCCACTCCTAAAGATCTCTTTTACAGAAATTAAAACAAAAGTATTTATGACTTTATTTTTAGTATGACCTTTTTTTTTTGCCATAACCCTCCAATTAATGCTCAGAGGACCACAGGGCCATCTGAGGTGTATTCAGTCAGTAGGTAACACTTATGCTAATGCAGTCCTAATTTGGTCGAGTGGTTCTGGGTCATTAGGCCCAGGCCTGTTGGTACTCAGTGGAATGTGGTACCAGGGATAAACCTCATAGGCTTGCAAATACAAGGCATGTGTCTTTTATTACCACTGTGTCTTCCAGACTTTCACAATCCTCTTTCAATTCTTCTATTCTTAAAAAAAAATAGGTAGTTGTGGGGAAACACTGAGGCACCCCACACAAAATCCGGGAGCAGGGTGAGGGATCTTCTGTCTCAGGGACCAGCAGCCAGTGGATGGAGAAAGACGCAAGATTCGGTGAAGTTTTGAGATGCTTTACTTAATACAGATTCTGGTGTACAAATCAGCAATAGGAAAATCCCAAACTTAGGGTTCTCCACTGAGCCCTGGCCACATGTAGATCAAGATGGCGGCTACCACGTGTTAAGGCCCTGCAGAGAGGGAGAGATTGCAAGTGGCACCAGCAGAAAGGGGAGGAAAGAGAGAGGGCCCAGAGAGGAAGCAGCCTAGTTTTATATCCCCCCAACCCCACTTCTTTGGAAAGTCATCAGGGTCAAATGCCCCCGGGTAATTTCTCCCAGGACCTCACATAGGTTCTTTGAGATATTAATGTTGCCTGGCCAAGATCTGCCTTGGAAATGCTTCTGCAGGGTAGAGAAAAGGAGTTTCTGAGATGAACTGTATCTCAGAATACAAAGGCATGCATCTGTACCAAAGAGTATACTATAGCCAGTTAAATATTTCTCCAAGCCTTTACATGAGTCTCATCTTTACTTCATGGTAGTTCTGTATTTTAGCTTTGAGTTATCAGAGAGCCCTGCTTGCTTGCTTGGAGGCAAATAGCATTTCTCTCTGGTCTAATTACTTAGAGATCCAAGGTGGCTGGTAAGATCTAGCTAGTCCCATGATGATTGTGGCAGCATGAGAGAATATTTATACCAGCCAGTGTAGAATACATGGTCAGATAAACTGCACATTCAACCTGTCCTCCTATCTACAAAGTGACCTGCAGGAGGCAACTCCAGGCCAGATGCAGAGGCTCTGTGCAGGAGTGTACTGCAACAGGTAGTCATTCATTCTTAAGAAAGTGGGTAGTCATTCAATGGATTTCTGTGAAGGAATTCATCAGTTATGCATATATGTGTGTATAATGTATATATCAATATGAAAACAAAACATTGCAAAAAACAAAGTTCCAGTTGAATGTTTTGTGAGATTGCATTCTATGATGCATAAGTGACAGCTTATAAAATCAAGATAGTGAATATGATCTTTGTTATGGATACACAAAAATTAAATGTAAAACATGCACTGGAATGATAAATGCTAATTTCAGTAGAGTGGTTTTGGGAGATGATATATGTGAATTCAGAAATATTTGGCAGACTCAGTTGTCTTTATAAAATCTTGTGTTAGTCAAGCACAATTTATTGTATTGTCTGAAAAATCACTTTAATATTAATAGTAAAAAGAAATCTGAATGTTTCTTCATTTGTTTTTATATCATCTATCACATTGTTCAGCTACACATTAATTCTTCATTTTTAAGAAACAATTTTATAGGACTGAATATAAGAAGACAGATTTAAGAGAAATTGTAAAGTTGTCTAAACTTGACAATTGGATCTCTGTACAAAGATACCTGTAAGGAAGACAAATAATCATGCATATTTTATTCAGGCTTTTACTTTAGCAGCACACTATTGAGATAAAATTGGAAGAGTGATATTTTTAAATAAGGAAATAAAGTATGAAATTTTATTTTAATTAATATATTTTATTTTGTTAGACCTATCCAAAAATCTTAGTACACTTAATATAGTAATTATCTGTTAAATAGGTGCCATGTGCAAGGCACAAATTTAAGATTCCATCTATTTTTACATTAATATTGTTATCACGAATGTGTCTTAAATATTTCGTACCATTAGTTTTTAAGCCTCATGAAATAGTTACTGCTTCAGTAAATTCAATTTCATAAGCAATTTTAACCGAATAAAGTCGAATAGTAGTATGTAAGCTTTTATTAAGTTATTTAGTAACTACTTTGAAAAGAGAGAGACTTCATTAAAAGCTTCCAAACTTTACCACATCTTTTATATATTTTCAAATTATTTTATGAAGGAAGTTAAAGTTGGTTATCTTAAACATCATCAAGGTGTGAAGCATTTTAATTAAGTGGTTAAAGCTAATTTCATTCTTTAAAGTCAGTTGGTATGTTAAAAATAAATATACAATTTTATGTATAATATCAAAACCATGAGGAGATTGTTTGGAAAAAAAATTATTCAATTAAAAGTGTTGGCTAGTTATCTCATTCTGCTTTTTTTTTCTCTTGCCTGTTGATTTTTGTTCTAAAAGGAAAGCAATCTCAGACTAATGATATACAGGAAACTCAGTTCCTGTGTGACTCTCAAGTGCTCCATTCAAAGTTTTACATTTTAGTTCTACTCTCAACAGAAATGCAAATAACCAATTCTACACCCCATATGACTTCTCTATTCTGCCTCCATACTTGTCTTCTTAAGTATACGTAATGAATAAGAAGCAAGAAAAAAACTTTGCTTCCAATTCAGTTTACTCAGGGTATCCTGTGAGCCCAGCTGGTTACTGTGGGATCCTTAAGGACATGACACACAACACAGACCTCCACAATCTTGTTTTTGCTCTTTTCTACCCAAATATACATCTATTATTCTAAGTTTGCTTATTTCCTCCAATTCTGGATAAATAAGCCAAAGACCACAATGAAGTAACCACAGAAGCATAATTCCCTGGAAGCGTAAAAAATTGTCATTTGTTGTTTCAGAGTGGCTGCCAGTCAGCCTCCTGGAAGTAAAGTATCTGTCCTCTTGAAGGAAAAAAAAATCTGGTGCTTTTTCCAGCCCCTGTGAAGCAGGAGGTGGTGCATTTGTTGTACAGAGCCACAAGTCCCATGTTACCCGTTTGCGAGCTGCTGGCTGCCTCCGTTAACATGCTGAAAATTTCGTCAGCTGTCTTTAATAAAATGGGATGTATGTGAGAGAAATCATCTGCATTTGTGGCTGTGTTGGTTCCCTAGTCCATGAGTCACAACTGGCAAAAGCAATGCACAGAATATAGTCAGACAACCAGTCACCTGTACTGCTTGCTTTTCTGTGTAGGTAGAAATATTTGCATGCTTTTATTTAGTTTTAAAAGACTTCTTCATTCCCTATTCTATCAATGCCATGTGATACTTCTGTTAATAAAATTTCTTTTTTTTTTTTTGAATTAGTATTTATTTTTTTTTAATTTTTTATTTTACAATTACAAAGAATACAATTAAAAAGTTCATATTTGGGTTTGGTCATACAGTGTAGCAGCACCCATCCCACCAGCCCCACCACAACGTCCCGCCCCCCCCTCCTCCATGGCAGGTTTTTTTTTTTTATTTTTTTTTTTCCTCCTACTATGGATTACTTGAACATATATTGATTTAAAATTTTAACTTGGGGTCTGAGCAGTAGTCTGGGGGGTTAAGCTGCTTGTCTTGTCTGCAGATGACCCGGTTCGATCCCCAGCAGCATTTTTTGTTCCTGAGCACTGCCAGGAGTGTTCCCTGAGCACATAGCCAGAGTTTAGCCCAGAGCACCAAAATAAACTAATTGCATAGTCAAAAGAAGAATTCTATTTAAGGAGGATGGATTTTCAGTGTCATATTTGATTTACAAGAGCTCTGTTCTCTTTCACTTCAGAAGTGAAAATTGATACAATGTAGGATTTGGAAATAACCTCCAAAACTTTGCCCTTATAGTTGTAGTTAGCAAGCAGAGCACTTGGGAAATCTTAGTAAAAATTAGCTTCTAAGTCAGTAGGTGACTTCTGAGATTCTGCATGTCTTTGATGTGTTGTTACTCCCATGACATCTTTTTTCAGCAAGACTGGAGGATCTAAAGACATTCACTCCAGTGAACATCTTGTAGGCTAGCCTAGTAAGTTCTGGGGGGTTAAATGATAAAAACCCTTGCCTTTGAAGAGAGACGAGTCATAAAAAAGTAAAACCTAGTTTTACTCATAAAAAATTAATGAACACAAGATTGTTTTCAGCTAAATAACTGTTGACATTTTAAAAGCAGTACTAAATACTCCGCTTTGTCATATTTGTGCACACTGCTGTGTAAATTTAATCAGCTTATATTCAAATAAGGAGCTCTGGTGGCATTTTAAGCATAGCACAGTATGCTTTTGTCAGTTATTAAAATTTTAAGAAGTTAATCTATTAAAATCGATTTGTTCACACCAAAATGTTATAGCTCGGCATAGAAATTTAAAGCCACTTACAAATATTAAATGTTGATCTTAAATATGCACATTGTCAGTTCACTAGGATTTTTTTTTTTTAAAACAAGACTTCTTTTTTACAATCATGGCGACTTCTACACCTTAGGCAGATGCTGCCAGAAACACCACAGATTCATCAAATGTTTGATTTTGAATTATATTTTGGTTGCTAATCCCCCACATGTTCTCAAATAGGGTCGTGACCCACAGTAAAAAACTAGACTTTCGAGAATACAGCAGGTAGGTAGAAATGTTCATGAGCGTTTGTTAAATGATGTAATTATTTCCAAAACACCAATTTAGTTCTCATTCATTTCAATAGCAGATTCAGCTTTCAGATTACATTTTCTTACAATAATGTTTCCCCCCCATTTGATCAGGAAGCAACTCTTAAGGTGACTTGAATTGTTTGAGGTACATCTTAGTAATGATAGTAGAACCTACTTATGTGCTTGGTATACTTCAATATCCATTTCCAAAAGAGCCTCTTACAGGTTTAACCTAAGAAAGGCTATAACATTTGTTAAGATAGAGCCATATTTTCAAATCCTCAGCAGTGGAAAACTTTACTTTGGGAAAACTTTAAGAAAGTATGCTTTGTGCTTGGAAGATATGCTGGAAGAGGAGAAAAAGGAAAAACACTGATTTTATTTTTCCATATAAAACTGTCTGAACAGAGCCAAATTGAACAAATGTTTGCATCCATTTATAGAAGAAACTGAGGTCCTAGCACTCACTCAGTTAGTCCAAGTGGACACATCACTAGGGATGAGCTGTCGTGGAAAGCAGCAGTGTGACTCGGTAACCTCTGAGTGTTTTTAATAATCCCTTGGAGTTGCAATTATAGTTAGGGTACAGACAATTTGATAATAAAGTGATTCGAGGTGAAGATTTCCACAGAGCCATCTGGTTTCTCTCATCCCCATTTCTGGATCTCTTCGATTTCTAGTTCATAAGGAATCATCTCTTTAGTAGTAGTTTTGTTTCTCTTTCTTCCCACTCAGGATAATGGAAAACCTTGAACACTTATCTAATTTACATCTCTAGCTATTCAGACTGTAAGCACACTTCACCATCAGTTTAATAGGGATTTCTTTGTTATGATAGTGGTGCTAAGATCTGTGAGGAGGCATAATTCAGAAAAGTGTCCAGATACAAGCAACTCAAGATAATAATGGGTGGCATGATAACAACGTTCTTTTAGGAAGACAGAGGAGTTGGTGTTATTTTAGGTTTTCACTGAGGAGCTATTCCCTGCACATGTAATTTAGAGCTATGTTTATTTTGATTGCTGTTTAAAATTAGAAATTGACCATCTGTATTTTTTCTTGATAAGTATGGAGTCATCCTGTCCAAAAGGTTTTTGAAGGTCAGAAATAGCTTATATTTGCAGCATTATTTTTTGGAAGCGAAAAAAGAATGTAGAAAAGTTGAAAAAATAATGTCTAGTAGTTGAGAACTTGAGAGAATTTTGATATTCTTCCAAGGATATATTATGTAGTCATTGATATAAAAATTAGTCTTTATAGAAGCAAAATATTTCAGTTATGCACGTGCTATAACTCAAAAGGAGGAGGAAGAGTGAACTTGAAAACTTATCATTTGTAGAAAGTGCTATGTACATGCCATGTGCCACATTAATTTGTTGGAGTTTGGGTTTGGTTTTGGTGTGTGTGCTTTGGGGTTATTTTGTTGTTGTTGTCTTATATTATCAGGGGGCATACCCAGCAGTTCTCAAGGCTTATTCCGCACTCTGTGCTCAACGATCACTCGTAGAGTTGTAAGGACCATATGAGATGCAATGGACTAATACAGGATCGATGCAGGAGATCAGGTACTTCCTAATCAGGCGAAGTACCTGACTGCTGCATCCCTAGCTACCTGACCCATATATTCTTTTACTTCAACATTTATCTCTCGGATAGCATGCAGAGAGTGATGCTGCTTCATCGTTCCATAAATGGGAGAGAATTGGGACACAAATATGTTAGGAAATCTCACTATGGTCATAGTCGATGATTGAGCAAGAACACAATTTCAGCCCTTTTTTTGTTTCAGTTTTAAGATCTCCTTTTAAAATGTTATCATCTCCCTTAGTTACTTTTCTTCTCATCCAATTCTCCCTGCTTTGATTCTGGCTCAGAGGTAATTGTTTTCATAATCGAGAGAATAATCACGTGATTGCAGCTCAAATTTCTATAAAATGCATTGTAGAAATACTTGATCACTTGATATCCCGTTATTCATTGATTTGCTCGAAAGGGTGCCAGTAATGTTTCCATTTGACCCTTTCACGTGCCAGTGTAGCCCAATGGCTTCTGTTTCAGGGATATTGAGAGCTTCGAATTGTTTGTTTAGGATCCTGATAAAGGAGTCTGACCATCTTGCAGGTGGGTGGCCACGAGATCTTTTGGCGCCCCATGGGATCCAATCAGTAATGGCTCTAGTACAACTGGTCGTCTCCAGATCGCATTATATGACCAGCCCATCCGATTTTAGATGTTCTGGCAGATGAGACAGCGTCCTTGATTTTAGAATAGCGATGGAGATTGGAACTCTGGATTCCCTCTCTCACTTAAGTGAGGTGTGATATTCCAAGCATGGCTCTTTCAATTCTTCTCTGGGAGACCCGAATGGTATTCTCATCCTGCTTTTGTAAGGCCCAGGTCTCTGAGGCGTATGTCAATGCAGGGAGAACTGTGGAGTCAAAGAGGTGTGCCCGCTATTGTTTCGATGTTTTTTAAGGCAGTCCATGCCACTCTTTTCCTCCTGCACAACTCAGGTTTCAGGTATTTTAGAAGAAACACTAAATCATAAAAAATTTAAATTATTCAAGACTCTATCACAGTTATCAAGACAATTGACAGTGGACACCATCTGTAAAATGAAAGCTAATCTCAGCTTAAACACTTTATCTGCTATTTAAAATATGCATTTCTGTGACTCTACAATTATTTCCTGATGCCTTCTAGAATGTTCTATGAACAAATTAAAGCAGACAAGACTTTTTTTTTAATAGAGAGTACATTGAGTACTATTTTTTGAAGGGAAAGACTGTTGCTGCTATCCAACACCAGTGAATATCAGAACTGAAATACCTGTATTAACTGATACCATGTAGCATTTTTTTTAAAATTTTGCCTTTTACACAATAAGTTTGAATTACAGATATCATGTTAGAGAATTCTTGGAGAATTAGTTTACATTTTAACAAACAATACTAATCTTATAAAAGCTGCATTTTTCTGGACTTCATTTGATCACCTTTTATATTCTTTTCAACATAGTAAGCGTTTACCATTAGAAGTATAAAACTAAAAAAAATAAAATAGGCATTTTCCTCTCATGAATGCATTCAAGTTAGGGCCAGAGGATAGCACAGCAGGAGGGCGTTTTCCTTGCATGCGACCAACCCATGAACCTGACATCCCACATGGTCCCCATCCAGCACCGCCAGGAGTCATTCCTGAGTGCAGAGCCAGGAGTAACCCCCAAGTGTCACTGGGTATGACCATCCCCCACCCCCGAAAGAAAAAGCAAAAAAAAAAAAAGAAAGAAAATATTAAAGTTAGATTTAGGGAAGAACTTAGAGGTTTACTTGGAATTTTCTCAGGGTTTTCATAAATGACCAGAAGTATTTAATTAAAGAGAAGAAGCAAGAGGGACTGGATATAGATTTGTCAGCTATTCCCACATACTTTTTTTTCCCCCTTGGCACAGTGCTAAAAATAATTTGAAATACTTCTTTCTGAAATTGTGTCAATTTATTTTCCCTCTCAAAATAATATAATCTGACAATGTCACTAGGTCATCAAAGCTAGCTGTGAAAGCTAGAAAACTAGCTGCTTTCTCATCCAAGAAGACAACTTTCTTGGCCTGGTCCTTTAAAGCATAAAGTACACAGCAGCTGTTTGAAAACATCTTTTCCTTTCTAGTTAGCTTTGTCTATTTGTATGAATCGCTAAATTGCTTCCATAAAATATCTTCCAACATAAGGGAATCATTTCATAAGTGTATGGTGTATGTGTGTGTGTGTGTGTGTGTGTGTGTGTGTGTGTGTGTGTGTGTGTGTGTGTTCCAGGAAGGAAAGCGTTGAGCAACTTTTTAACCATTCTCCTTCCTCTCTCTGGTTGCAGTATCCGGCTGCTCTGATGAACTTGGGAGCTATTCTGCACCTCAATGGACGGCTCCAAAAGGCTGAGGCCAACTACCTGCGGGCTCTGCAGCTCAAGCCTGATGATGTCATCACGCAGTCAAATCTCCGCAAACTCTGGAACATCATGGAGAAACAAGGCTTAAAGACTTCCAAGACCTGACACCGGAGGGCAGTGCCTCACCCTCCATGATTCATTAGCAAACAGAACTTCCCAGCAGCAGCAGCAGCAGTGCCATGGCAAGAGCTGAGAGGACTTCAAGATGCAGGCAGAGGTCACTGAGGTCACTCACTGCCACTTCTTGGGGTATCCACTTGGCTGTTGGCACAGCCATTAACACCAAAAAGGGGAACATTGGAAACCTCCTGAGAGGATGGAATTGTTGCCCACAGAAAACTGTAAACCAGAGCACTTAAAACAGGATCTTTTGGCATTTTTAAAGGGTGGGGAAGGAGTCTTAAGTGACACAGGTTGTTCCTTTTTTGAAAGCAAATGAAAAACTATGTTTTTGCTTAAACACTGTGAGAGGAAGTCGGGGTCTCCCCAGCCCCGGTACATTATTAAGGAAGGTCAAGTGGACACGTGTAGCTGACTTGCAGTTGGGCTGGCGGTCGGTTGTCCTGTCGCTGCTGTCTTTCGTCCTGGGACAGCCTGCTTATCAATTTTCTGAAATGTTAAAATGACCCCCCCTTTCTTTTTAGTACTGTGTCATGATCTGTTAGAATGTACTATTACTCCCTAACTAGCGCATATCATATGTTTTATGATTTGGAAATCACAGTCTTCACTTTTTTGGCCGTCATTTCCTGTTTCCATGTCTGAAAAAAAGATTTTAGAGCAAAAGCACACTTCAACCTAGTGTTCTATGAAGGGTTGGGGAAGCCTTGCAGGTGTTTTTCTTATTATTGTCACCAGTGTTTTCCCCCAGACTGCCTAGAAAAGTCCGTTGTATTAATCCTTTTTGTTTTTGATGATGCCTTTTAAAATGACTGTTCCTGGCTAATTAAGGATTAGAACAAAAGGGAATTAAACACGTTTATTTCCAGTAACCAGAAGCCGTTAGACAAAAGGGAGGAGGCACTTTATGCTTCCCAGATGTTGCTGGTTAAATTATCAAGTATGTGTAAAGCAGTATATATAATAAGGGTTGCCAATGAGTTTATATTTTGGAAAGAGTATGAAATACTAATCACTTTTTACTAGATACATAAATAGCAATACTGATAAGTTTTTAAGGAATTATTTTTTATTGTATTTTGCTTTTCCCAAAAGGATATCCAAAATGACTTACTTTAAGCTGTAGTAGTGTGTAGCATTAGTAGAGCCTCTCCCAAGTGCTTTTCATAGTTGAAAATTTTTTTCACTAACTGATTTGGCATTATATTTCATTGCCTATAGTAACTACTTCAATGATTATTTCACCAGTAAAATCTTGAATGAATTGGAGAAAAAAATTACTGAACTTTTCTTTATCCTTGCAGTGAAACTTTTGCTGCTCAAAATTAACAGCATCTATCAACTTTGTAGAGAATGTATTATGCAATACCCTACATATTTATTTATTTATTATTATGCCATAGTAAAATAACAAAACAAAACTTGATTCATTAAGCCAGAACTTTGCAACTGAAACTTAGCTTTTTCTTTCTTTTTCTCACTTTGTGTATATACAATCATCAACATCTCCATTAAGAGTAGCTGGACAAGAAAATACATTATATTACGTTGGCTCCATATTTTATGTTTTACCACATATCTAAATAGGTGGGATAAAGAATTTAAAACAGTATGGCATTAGTGTTCGTGTGAGGAGAGTAAGTGTAGTAAGAGAGATCTGTTAATGGTATTATTTAGAAGGCCCTCTTAATATGTATATTAACTTGTAAACATTTCATTGGAGGGCCAAAAGTTAAATTATAACTAAAACAGTTTCAGAATATTGTTTAATATTAACAACAGCACGACAGTGTCAAATCAAAAAAGGGTGTTGAAGTGTATCTTTCATCTACTGCATTGGCAATTGCAAAAAAAGAAAACAGAATTTAATATAAGGGTATAGAAATACTTATGAATCCAATGTCTAACATGTTAATTTATTTAAATAGTTAATGATCTATAATGATTTCCAAGTCTTAACATTTTATGTCTTTATTTTTATGCTTTTCCTTTCGAACATTTGATTCTTAAAGATTCACTGATTGCACAGTAGAAGCACTTCATGTTGACCCAGTTCCCAAATAGCATTAATAACTGGCCTGCATAATAAAATGCATGGATCTAATAACTAATGTCCCTGACAACTTTCACTACAGGGCTGGGCTTAGTAAATGACCAAGTTGGTGGGAGGGGGCTTCAGAACATGGTCAAAAAATGTCTCTGCTCAGGGATTTTTGGTGGATTATTGCAGACAGTGCTAAAAAAAAATAGAAAAAGAAAAAAAAAGCACAAGTTTACTAAATTAAAATTTTATTTTTGAGAAATTGTTATTTGTATAAATTATCAATATTTGTAGGCTTTCCTTTTGTAGAAATAATTGTTTTATGTGCCAGAGAATTTCAATTTTGTTTTCAACAATAAAGCATTGATAACAAATCCTTTGTATATGTCTTTCTTAATCTATAGCAACACTGACAGTCTCTTAGGTTTTTTTTTTATTATTTTGCCATGGTATATCCAACACTGACTATATTATATTATTATGCTGTAGTATAGCCAACACATGAAGGATGGGAAAGTGTTATTAAAGTAGAGATTGCTAGTCAAATGAAGAAACATTGTGCTTCATATATCACTAATATTAATTTTAGTAGTAGTAATGATCCTTGCTAGTTTTAGGCTGATCATGGTCAGAAGAGATGACACTTAGTTTTCCTTGTTTTATTGAGAAACTATAGAAAAAAAGTGATAGAAAATATCTCAAACAGCATTAATTCCCAAGTTTGATGATTATTTGGTAAAAATGGTCAAGTCAGGAGATCCTGTTCTCTGATTACTGATCCTGAGTCCTATTGTGCCAAGAAATGTGAGTGTGCCGAATTCAAGAGTCAACCTAATGCTCTATGAAGGTCAAACTGACCTTGGAAAACTTTGAGGCTTTATAAAGATTAAAAGATTTATATAGTAATATTACGATGTATTTTCCAATTCCTTTATTACAGGATGAATTTAGTTCTGAGCATTGTATATTATAATAAGCAGCTTATAGATATTTATGGCTATATTCCAAGTTTAATATTAAGGAAACCCTGGTCTAGAAAAGTTTTTGTTTTAATTTTTTGAGTTGTTAGTTTTGTTTGGTTTCCTTTTGTTTTGGTGCCACACCCAGCAGTGCCTAGGATATACTCTTATCTCTGAGCTCACTCCTGGTGAGTCTCAGTGGACCAAATGGTTGCTGGGATCTAACCCAGATTAACCGTGGGCAAGTCAGGTCTCCTGTTAGTACAACTGCTACTGTGGAAGTGGATTTTCCTGTGCTAGTGGGTTCTTGAGAGTTGTATAAAAGATTGCATACAAAATTCTGAATATGAAAAGTCAAAGGTTACTTTTACGATTTAAGTAGATGGGACCAGATTTCTCCCCAAATGTCCAGGCCCCTCCTTTACCCTTTACCCATGAACAATATCACTCATCCTGTCCCCAGTACTGCCCTATCTCAGGTACGATGTCCAAGTCTCATCCCACATGGTCTACTCTCCTTCACTATATGATGAACAGGATCTGTTTTCCCATCACTAGCCTGTATATGCTTTCCTAGTCTGAAATCATGTCTCTGGACTTTTTCTGAGTTGTAGCCTGGTGGTTCCCTGACTGTCTTATTCTGGCTTTCCTTAGTCTCTATTCTGTTGCCATGTGTTTATATCTCCTTATCTGTTGCTGGGCCTCTCAACTGTACCCAAGAAGTTCCTGTAATTCTGACCCAGCTTTTCTAGCCACTGGTGACTGAGCCTGTAAATGAGATTTCTCACAGCCCCATTAGCCCTTCTCTAACTACCATCATCAACAAATCACTTCTATTATGTTCCTCCACTGCAGATGTTCTTGAAGATCAAATGACATTGATTTGAATATCCGTGTTCTTTCCACACTTATTTTGAAAATGTAGGTATTGCTATTAATATGGGAGGAGGCTAGAGAAAGCAGATATCATAAATGGAGTCCTTGAGATTGGGATAAATACCCTGATAGAGGAGATCCCAGAAACTGATCAACATGGGAAAAGTCAAGGAGATATAACTGGGAAGAGGCAAACTCAGCAATCCTGACCTCAGACTTCTAGTTTCTAAAAAGTGTTTTTATCTGTTGCCCGTAAGCTACTCAGTCTGTAGTGTTTTATTATTGAAGCTTGTGTAGAGTAGGACAGAGGTTAGACATGAAAAAAATTCTTAAAAATGCATTTGTGAGAGCCATAAAAAGGCTTGTGAACATATAGCTACGCCCATTAACTTTCCACCAGAGAAACATAAGTTCTACAAGTTAAGTAATTTAACTGAGATCCCAGAACTAGCTAGTGGCAATTATACAAGCTGTAGAAATGCCAATCATCAAGAAATTTTGCTATATGGAGCAATTGCATAATTGAATCTATTTTAAAATCAAGGTATATTTAAAGGCAGGAGACATATATTTCCTTTTTTGGCATTGTTTCTCAGCCAGACACATTGTTGAATAGAAAGTCATAAAATATACTATAAATGAAAATCACATCTATTATTTGTTCATGATCAACTTGAGGTATCTAAAAATCACTTTGTAAAATGTTAGGATTTGGACATTCAGTGACATGGATATTTTTATCTCAGTGATAGCAGTTTTTACAAAACATGCATTTCTAATTCCAAAATTAAAAAGGAGAAATGCTTTTAAGTCTTGGATTCTTGGGTATTCTCTCTAGTGCAGAGAAAGAAACTGAGTTTCTATGAATTTTGCAAATTGTAAAAATTTTAAAGATGTGTAACTTTGGAATAGGATATAGTTAATTTAAACATTACATTTTAATGGTATATAATTTGCTTCTAGCTATTTAAAACTCAACTTGGGCTAGGGAAGGGGTATTCCTAGAAATCTTGGCTTCGACATTGGAACCACTTAGGCACTATAAGGAGAGAGCAAGCTGAAATGGAAAGGCCACAGTACTGGTTCCTTAGGCTTAGTTTGCAGAGGAGAAAGTAGCCTGCTGCAGCACTAGAACCTTCTTGTTATGTCCTTGTGGGTGGTCTTCCTCTGCCTCTTGACCACCTCCTGGCCCTTTGTTGTTATTCCATTGAGATTTGAGCTGTAATTCCTCCATTGAGTCCTGCTGGGATTTGAGTTCCAAACTTGAAATTTCTGTTTTTATTCTTGCTTTCTCAAAATGTTCCCTCTAACTTCATACATCTGTTCTTGGATATTTCTAGTTTGTTTAATTGCCAGTTTCCAAAGACTGAAGAGAGGAGGTTTTGTTTAGAAAGTTGTTGGACCCAATTGATGGAAAGTTACAAGTTTGTGAGACAACTTAATGAAGTCATTATAAATACATATAGGTCTATGCAGTTAATACAATCTGTAAAATAATGTTTTGGAGAAAATTTAAGAAACCCCAA
Source organism: Cryptotis parvus (assembly GCA_021461705.1). NCBI lineage: Eukaryota > Metazoa > Chordata > Mammalia > Eulipotyphla > Soricidae > Cryptotis > Cryptotis parvus. The sequence continues at coordinate 194,951 of JAJIBD010025985.1, read as the reverse complement.
AAGAAAGAAGTCTGGGGAACAGAATTTTCATTAGCAATAATTAAATTTATACTATAAAAGTTATAGATGAAAACGTTTTGAGAATGCTTGTTGTGGTTCTGCAATAAATAATCTGTCAAGATTAGGTGAGTGTTTTTGAGAGGAAGCTTATAACAAGTAAGAACAATGCAACTACAGGAGCTGCTAAAAATGCTCAACCAATTTGAAGTCTATTAGAACTGGCTATTAATTTTTGTCTAACCTCCTTTAGGAAGATATTTTCAGGAATATCACTCATTGAAGTTAAGCTGTCAGCTATTTTCCAGTCAGATGGTAGAATAGAGGTTTGAATTTAAAATAATAGCTGCAGACTTCTAGAAATAATTCCTACTAATTTTCTCTCACATTTCTTTCTCGTCCATTTTAAAAAACTAGCAATATTTCCTTTGTAATCAGGCCAGTGTGGTAATGAAGGCTTTCAAAACTACGCAGAAAATTTAGTGATTAACTGTGCTTCAGAAAAATGTAAAAATATTAAGAAATAAATATCTCTTGCAATTGAATACCACCCTCAGTGTAAAACACTATTGTGTCAGAGAGATGGTGCAATAGGTCTTTCATGTGGTAGTACCAGGGCTCAGTACACGTTAACATATACGGACTGTGATCCCTAAGCACCACCAGGAGTGGTCCCTGACAGATACAGGAGTCAGCACTGTTGGGTTGGGCCCTAAACCAAAAGAACAAAACATTATTTATTAGTCAACCAGAATAGAAGATGGACATGAGGAGTAAGTATATGAATGTGCCTAAGGAAAATAAGAAAATATCTTTTAGTTTAAAGTGGATTTTTTCTCATTTTGATGTAGGCAAAGCCTTTTTTTTTCTCTTTTGGGTCACATCTGGCATTGCTCAGGGGTTATTCCTGGCTATGCACTCAGGAATTACTTCTGGTGTTGCTCAGGGGACCATATGGGATGCTGGGGATAGAACCAGGTTCTGGCCGCATGCAAGGCAAACAACCTACCCGCTGGACTATTGCTCCAAGAGTATGCTACTCTCACAACAGAACCAGGCAAGCTACCCAGGTTGTATTTGATATGCCAAATACAGTAACAATTATAGACCTCATTCCCATGACCTGATGGAAAGGTTTGAGGCTCTTTATGTTCCCAGAGCAAGCAGATGCCCTTGGCCTCTACTAGCATGAGACAGGACATATGGAGATATTACTGGTGCCTGCTCAAGCAAATCGATGATGAACGGGAAGACAGTGATACAGTGATTTGATGTAGGCAGGCAGACAGGTGGGGAGGGGGCTTGTATGGCAATGAACCGTTGCCAATAGGCTATCACCTTTTGGAACGAGGAATGAAGACTTGATAGGACCCATTAATCAACAATAGACTCTGAGGAAGCTAGATCCACCTTCTTCCACACAGCCCATAGCGCCCCATCAACTTTTGATGGTCCAGCAGAAGATTCCAGAGCATTCCAGCCCAAAGGGATATTAACTGGGACCAGAGTGATAGTACAGTGGTAGGGCGCTTGCCTTGCAAGCAGCCGACCCGGGCTTGATCCCCGGCATTCCATATGGTCCCCGAGCACCTCCAGGAGTAATTCCTGAGTGCAGAGCCAGGAGTAACCCCTGAGCATTGCCGGGTGTGACCCAAAAAAAAAAAAAGGATAAAAGCACCCTTTGGAAATCAGTCTGGACTCACATTCTTCCTCTGGAGCAGTCCACATCTCCCCTCTTGAGATGTGTACTCTCTCTCTTTCCCTACTCCTTCCCTGTCCTAAAACTTCCTTAATAAAATCTGTTTTACTTCACTGCTCATAGACTCCTGAAAATTATTTTTTTCCGTGAGGAAGACAAGAACCCTAAGGCAGCCCTGGGTAAGGCCTAGGACTGACTTTCCTTTCCTGCAAAGAGCAATTCCTCACTCCAGCCTGAGTCCGTGGCTCACCGAGAAACCTCGGGTGGTGGGGATCAACTCCTGTGCCTAGAGATCAAGTGGGCATCAGGTGTGGCTTGACGGCCAGCTCGTGGGGCTGGTGGGGCTCATGCCCAGGCTGAGCAGGGGCTCATCGCAGACTTTGTCAGTGCTGAGCCTGCTCTGTGGTCCCGGGCGGCAGAGGCGGCTGGGGAGAAAGCGAACATCTCTCTCCCCTTCCTACCTCACGTAAGCCTCCCATGGGACCCACCTTCATCAAATTTATATAAGTACTTACCATATTTATTCACAAAATTATCCTATTCTGTAGATAACAGGTAATAAAATTGTGTGAAATCTGTTGATTACAATAGATTTTTATCTTATAAATAGTGGTACTGTTGTTAAGGGTTTTTTTTTTTTATAAATATTGGGAATCCTACACAATGTTTGAGGTTAGGGATCTTAAGCACGGTTCAGAGCCCTGCTCCTCAGACACTCAGCCAGGCTGTGTGGACCTGAAGTTTTAGTACTTGGACCAAAGATTTGCCGATCAACTCCCAGTGATGCAGGAAATCACCAGGACCACAATTGATGGGATTCAGGCGCCATGATGTACCAGGAATCGAATTTGGGGATGGCACATGTAAGGAGTGTGCTCCTGCCTTTTAAGCTATCTCTTTAGTCCTTTTTTTGTGCTATTTTTAAAATTATCGGCTATGATTGCTTTTTTTTTTTTTTTTTTGGGTTAGGTCACACCCGGCAATGCTCAGGGGTTTCTCCTGGCTCTTCACTCAGGAATTACTCCTGGTGGTGCTCAGGGGGACCATATGGGATGCCAGGGATCGAACCCAGGCGGCACAGGCCGACACAGGCCGGCCGCAAGGCAAACGCCCTACCCGCTGGGCTATCGCTCCGGCCCGACTATGATTGCTTTCTAAATGTTTTGTTTCCTTAGCAATAGACTACCATTCTGTATGTAGTTTTTATATTGGGGATAATTGGTGATAGTTTGAAAAATTTTGTTGAAATAATGATATTTCATGAGTATTTTATAAAATACTTCCCTCTGACAGAAATATTTTGATTTTACTACACAATCTATTTGCAATTGATTTTGAGTTATATCATAATTATAATTACTGAGACAACATACTCAGTAATTCTTTTTTTCGGTTTCTTGCGGGGGTTGGGTCCGGGGGGGGGGGGCCCGCTGCGGGCGCCCCCCCCGTCGCCCTCTCGTCTGAGCACTGATGTAATTGTCATCCCCCAAAACAACCCAATAACATCACCTTCTTTTTACTTTATCTTACTAGTTAACATGGTATTACATTACTTGGATATAGAAGAATATATCAATACTATTTTATTATACTCTATCAAGCCTATCTTCTAATTATTTGTTAATGATATTTATAAAATGTGGATATGCCAGAAAAGGCTATCCCTCTTCATGAAGTAAGTTAAAAAAAAATGTTGGTGGTTAATTTGTTGTCATTTATAAAACAAATTATTATTTTAACTGGTATTGGTTTCAAGATTTTGCTGTGTGATGCTAAAATGAGTTAGTCTTCTGTTTGTCTCAAGTGATTCCCAAAGGGATATTCACAAAACTCATAAGAGCAACAATAGAGAACAAGCAGAAGCACTAGGTCTGGTCTCTGTTCTTTAGAGATGAAGAAGTTATACTTTATCAGTCAAAGATTGGTTTGTTGTTTTTTTGGTTGAGATTGGCTTAAATTCATATATTCACAGTGGCTCAAATGAAATCTTATGGTACCCGACGATAGATTACATCCTCCAGGCCCAACCCCCAGAGAGAATTTGTGAAAGCATCTTTGGAGTATAGGATAGACACAAAGCTGGCCAGGAAAGATTAGATCATGGATTCTTAATGGATTGCATACATGGAAAATATTACTACCTGAAATTCCTATTTTACTAAATTCAGCTGGGATATCTGGTAGGAGAAAAGAAATTCTTCTATGAATTATGCCTAGCCAGACATAACTGGTCTGAGAGACACTAGGAGTTATTGAAACATTTCTAACATTCATTCCAATTATTAAGTAACACTAGTTGCTTGGTTATTTCTTCTGATCTGGATGTGACATATCAGTTATTCAAAGTTTTTTAATCTGTTACACTAGATATAATATATAAGAAAGCAATAGACCTAGCTAAATTTTAAAATGAACATGAAGAAATTAGCTCATTTCCCCCTTTATTTTACCTGAAACTCTTCAGTAAAACAAAGTTTTTGAAGTATACTAGCTATATGAAAGCTCCTTTCAGAAAAAGAATAATTATAAAGTATGAATAACATTCTATTTTAAAAAATCAATATAGTAAATATATTTTCTACAAATATATTTTCTATAATTAATATATTTTAAAATATAAAATGAATATGAGTATTGGATAATCTATTTTTCATTCACCAACCTTGTAGTCTTCTCTCTATGTATATATGTGTGTATGTGTGTGTGTGTGTGTGTGTGTGTGTACACACACACTGTGTGGCTAGGAAGCCCACAAATAAACATAAGTCTAAATGTAAGTGCCTGTACATTTGATCTCTATTCTAGGAAGTCATTATAAGGAATGAGCCATAATTTGAAATGTTTTGATTAACGGAAGAAATAAAATGAGATCAAAGCTTTTGTCCTTGGGTGAATGATTTAAATCCTGACAAGCAAGACTAAAAGGCAATGAGGAAGATATTTCTTGTGATACTGTTATAAACTCTTTGGCATATCTCTTTTCACACTCTCCTCAGCCTGTCACAATCAGGCAGCTTCTGTGACTCATCTAATCACCTCTTTATATGGGGCAATTTTGTGCCCTTATTCTGAAAAAAGAAATGATATGGAGACAAATAGAAGATATGAGAAAAGCAAATGTGTAGCCCTTTCTTTTTAGGACAAGAATAATTACCAAGTTGACCTTTAAATATCTTAGTTATAAATGTAATTTATGTTGATGATGTTAGCCAAATGATCAAACAATAATATTCTTTAGTACAAGAGACAACATACTCAGTAATTCTGAGTACTGATGTAATTGAAGTGACCCCTAGAAGACCCCAATAATATCACCTCCTTTGACTTTATCTTGCTAGTTAACATAGCATTTCATTACTTGGCAATTCTATTCAGCATGCTTCTTATAATCTCAGGGCAGGAGGAACCTCCTTACAGATATAAGTCTGAACAGGGATCTAATTTTTTCTTTCTCTTTCATGGAGATTCTGTTTATTAACATTATAACTTGTGGTCAAGTGAAAGTATAGATGATAGAGCATTTGCTTTTGCACATGGTTGACTGGATTAAATACCCAATTTTCCATATGGTCCCTGGAGCACCACTAGTATTGATTTCTGAGTACACAGCCAGAAATGACCCCTGAATATTTCTGGGTGTGTCCCTAAAACCTAGAATAAATTGCATCTCATGCAAAATACTTTGCAGGTTTCAAATAATATCTATTTTTATCTCTTGAAAATAATTTGACAAATAAGGGTGTTAGAAAATAATTGTCCAGAATTTCAAACTCCAGATGAGGACACAACACCTCAGAATGAACATATGATTCACCAAGATCACACTCAGACCAAATTCAGGTCTCTATTAACTTATCAAATAAATACTGGACAGATATTGATGCGTTGGGCCACAGCAAATAGGAAAAACCTATACCCATTCCTAGTCTTTAAACTCTGAGAAGCATATATGATGAGGACTGTTTCCCTTTGAAGATTTTCATTCAAAACTGGAAGCTAAAGCATGCATAGACATTTAAACCATTGCCTCATAAAAGGAAGGGAATTATGGCTTTTGTGAACAGTGTTGCAATGAATATAGAATTGCAAGTAGTGTTTCTGCTGTGTGTTACCGGGCCCCCAGGGTGTATTTCCAGGAATGGTATTGCTGGGTCTGAGTGCCCAAGAACAAATGACTGTGAAAGAGATTATGGTACATCTACACAATGGAATACTATACTGCTGTTAGGAAAAATGAAGTCATGAAATTTGCCTATAAATGGGTGGACCTGGAGAGTATCATGCTGAGCGAAATTAGTCGGAAGGGAAAGGGCAGATATAGAATGACTGCATTCATTTCTGGAATATAAAAAAATACTATGAGACTACTTCTGTAAGGGTTGGCCACCCGATGGGGTGACTGACTGGGAGCCTAGGAACGGTTTTAGGACACGTCTATCCACCACAGTCGGGAGAGAGTGGGCGAGGCTCACTCCCTACCGACCCCTCGATCCGACCGTCACTACAGAAGCCGGCACCCAGAATCAGACTTAGGACGTCCACTTACCCAGGATGGTCTTGTCAGGGTGCTCGAGGCAGGTGGGGTCCTTGGCTCCCGGATCCCGGACGAGCCCCCAAATGTAGGGTTGGCCACCCGATGGGGTGACTGACTGGGGAGCCTAGGAACGCCGCACCTACCAAGGAAAACTCTGAGAGACCAAGTCCTATGCAAAAGCAAGGGTTTTATTAATAGCGAGTATACTGGGGCTCATAGCGTGACCCCAAGAGGTCAGTGGCTAAGAGCCCCGAGCCCTTCCAGGGACGATCTTTTAAGGAATAATTCCCACGCTACAGAAAAGCCCGCGCATAACTATCCAATAGGTTTAAAATATTACATCAAGGTCTGCGCGCAGGCAGCCAATCACTCTGCACCAGGTAACCATCACCCACCAATCTGAGTGTGCCTAATACTTCTTTCCATATTTGGCACGGCATGGGCCCAGTCAGGTATCATACCAAATACAGAGGGGGACATCAGACGCAACCTCTCGGGAATGTTTGCCTTATAGCCCTCCCTGGAATTATTTGCTTAAGGCCCTTCCTGCTGTGCTCTTGTCTTGTCCAGCCATCATTTTATCAGTTACTTTCAGTTGAGCCATCATTTTATCAGTTACCTCCATTTTATCAGTTACCTCTGGTTCCTGTCTTTGTGTTCTGTGGGCGAGGGCCATTCTTTCACTTCAAGGCCAGGCAAAAAACGGGATAGGAGGACTCATCCAAGGTTGGAATCTACCAGAAAAGTGTGGAAAGTGAAGAGTAGGTGAGTTAGACTAGGGACCAGTTTGACAATAATAGTTTGGAAAGTAATGCTGGCCAAGAACTGAATATGGAAAGTATGTGAAGCAATATACATGATAACCCTTCAATGTCTTATTTTGCAAAAACACAATGTGCATAAGTGGAGAGAAAATGAGACAGAGGAAAATTGATGTCCCTAGAGGCAGGTTGTGGACGTTTTGTATGAGGGGGAAAGGGGGCACATTGGTGTTGAGAAATGTGCACTGGTGGAGGGATGTGTGTTGGAACACTGTATGATTGAAATCCAATCATGAACAGCTTTGTAATGCTCTATTGCATGTTAATTCAATAGAAATAAATATTAAATAAATAAAGGAAGGAATAAAGTACAAATCAAAATAGTCAAACAATGAAGAAAATAACAACCAATACCAACAACATGGACACCCATTTCAGTGACATCCCTGCACGATGATAAAGAAGCTTAGGGAGGGAGGAGAAGACCTCTCAGTTTTAAGAGTACAGGTACTCACATAAATAACAGCTTTCAGTTCTATTGAGATGCACTTTGAAGCCTGTTCTGCAGCTATCAGCTGATCTCAGCCTGAAGTTTGATTAGCTTATGTTGTATGGGACTTTTGGTGGTATTCCTAGCTTTTGTGAGTGCCTCCCTCTCAGTCCTGAGACTCTGAAGCCCTTCTGCTCTTCTCCTGCTACTATGCCTTCTCTCTGCCCTGCGGCGCATCAGGTGAATTATGAATATCCCCCTGCTCAAGCTGCTTTCTCAAGCATGCATGTGGGCAACTTTGAAGGTTTGAAGTGTCAGAGTGATTTTGAAGCAGGCAGACACATAGGGACTCCTGGCGATGAAGTAGTTGTGAGGCAATAAAACCGGGATGTGATCTAAGAAGTAACTGTTGCCAATACTAAAGTAGCCCGCTCCCCAAGCATGAAGGGCAGACGGCCTTTGTGGATGCAAGAACTGAATCCGATAAGACAAACTGGCAGCTGGAAGCCCTCAGGAGAAGAGAAATGTCAGCCAGAAGTAAAGACTGAAATAAAAATATGAAAGAAGAACAGCAAAAAGTTCAAAGCTCTTTTCCATGACAATGCCCTGGCAACAGACACTTACCTAGATGCAAAGCCCCTGGCAGGCACTTTGAATAAAGTTTATAAAAACAGATTAGCAAAGTCCAGTATAAAACCATCCTGGGTTTCTGGGGATCTCAACTTGGAGTTTATTTTCTCTTCAGTGCTTTAGTCTCTGTCTCTATCTCTCTGTCTCTCTCTGTGTCTCTGTCTCTTTCTCTTTCTCTCTCCACAGTTCAGGCCTGACTTTTCCTGCAAAAATGCCTCCCTGGCTCCAATCAGTGGCTATGGATCCCCAATGACTAAAGTTGTAGAAGTTACTTTCTGCATTGTCCATCAAGTAAACTTTACATGTTGTTTGACAGCTGTCCTAGTGGACCAGTGTGAGTTGTCATGCAAATCTTGCTCTAGGCAGACTCACCAGTTCAAACCCCTACCCAGAGGCACTTTCCTAGAGACGCAGAGGTGGGTTGAGCAGAAGGTGGTAACACTGTCATATCGAGGTTACCAGCTCTCTTAAACTATGTTTCTCCCTGCATTTTCTCTTTCTTGCTTGATAGACCCTAAGTGGTGCTAGGTATTGCACTTCTGGGTGAGCCAAATGCGAGGCAAGTGCTCTATCCACTGAGCTATTTCTCTGGCCCTCGAATAGAGTTTTTGAACCCTTGGGTTAGATGCCCAGAAGGGGAATATCTGGGTCGTTTACTGGAAGCTCAATTCTTAAGTTTATGAGAAGTTTCCATATGGTTTCCCAAAAGAATGGAACCACTTGACATTCACATTTTTTTTAATTTACATCAATTCCAGCACTGGTTATTTGCATTCATTTTGATATGTGCTATTGTACTGATGTGAGCTAATATTTCATTGTTGTTTTGATTTTCATTTCCCTGATAATAAGTGATGCTGAGAATTTTTTTATACTCCTAAATGCCTTCCTTGAGCAAGTTTCTTTTCACCTCTTTGCCTCTTTGCCTCATTTCTTGATGGAGTTAATTGTGATTATTTTGTTCTGAAGTGCTTTTAGTTTTTTAATTATTTTTAGGTAAATGTGTATTTATTTTGCAGAGTCAATTCATAGGATGTTTCCCTTTTTGTTTTTTGTTTTCCTTTTTATTTAATCAAGATATAAATGCAAAGTTACAAAGGTATTCTGATTGGGTTTTAGGTATACAATATTTCAACTCCAACTCTTCTACCAGTGTCCACTTCTGTCCACCAATGTCCCAGGTTTTCCTCCTGCCTCCCAACCTGCCTCATTGACACTTACCTTTTTCATTATAAGTTCTGTGACTTATAATGCTATTGTTGTAGTAACCATGCATAGCACTTTACCTCAATTTACTACCCAGTCCTGTCCGAAAGTGACCAAATGTGAACAGATACATAGGAAACTACAGTCCCACCCATCAACATTTTTACTTTCAGCTTTACCTTGCCCTTGTACAGAGTGGCCAAATGTTAACAAATATTTAGCAAACTACAGTCCCCACACAATTTTTTTTACTTGCATCTTTTCTTAGAAATACAAATATTTTTTTTTCTTTTTTTTTTTTTAACATTTTATTATACCACCGTGAGATATACAATTACAACGTTGTTCACGCTTGGGGGTTTCGGTCACATGGTGTTCCAGCACCCCGCCCTCCACCAGTGCCCCTCAGCCACCACCCATGTCCCCAATTCCCTCCCCCTCCCACATCCCACCTAAATGGCAGGTTCTTTATCTCCTCTCCTCTCCCTCTCTCTCTCCTCCTTCTCCCACACATTGTGGGTTGCACTACTGCACTTAGAAGCCATCATTTGCATTTTTGTCTGTATTTAATGCTCAGTTCTATGTTAGTATCAGAACTTTAGACATTTATTCACTCATGTTCCTTTCTCTATCTAAACCAACCTCTGACTTACCACACACTTGTGGTAATTTCCACTTTTGGTAAGATCACCTGGTATATTTATGTCATGCAAATAAATGCAGTCATTCTATGTCTCTCTCTTTCCTTCTGACTAATTTCACTCAACATGATTCTTTCCATATCCATCCATTTATAGCAAAATTTCATAACTTCATTTTTTTCTGACAGCTGCATAGTATTCCATTGTGTAGATGTACCACAGTTTCTTTATCCAGTCATCAGTTCTCGGGCATACTGGTTGTTTCCAGGTTTTGGCTATTGTGAACAGTGCTGCTATGAAAATAAAAGTGCGGATTGTGTTTCCGTTGTGTGTTTTTGGCTTTCCAGGGTATATTCCCAGGAGCAGTATGGCTGGGTCAAAGGGGAGCTCAATTTCTAGTCTTTGGAGGAATGTCCATATTGTTTTCCAGAAAGGTTGTACAAGTCGACATTCCCACCAACAGTGTATGAGAGTCCCCTTTTCCCCACATCCACGCCAGCACTTGTTGCTTTTACCCTTTTGGATATGGGCCAGTCTCTGTGGTGTGAGGTGATATCTCATTGTTGTTTTGATTTGCATCTCTCTGATGATTAGTGATGATGAGCATTTTTTCATATGCCTTTTGGCCATTCGGATTTCTTCCTTGTCAAAGTTTCTGTTCATCTCCTCTCCCCCATTTTCTAATGGGGTTGGCTGTTTTTTTCTTATATAGCTGTACCAGTGCCTGATATATCCTGGATACAAATATTTGACTACTAGGTCACAGCACTACAGGAAGCACTGCTGCATTCAGACAGGATTTGGACCTCCCATGTCTATTCCCTGCCACTCCTGCTCTTGAGGCTGTTCTGAGACATTTGATTCTCCTGCCTTAATGAGGCAGTGCCCCTTAAACAGTTCCTCTAGACATTAATATGTTATTCTGCTGTTAATATGTTTATTCTCTACTATCTGGTCTTTTAAAATGTGTGGGAAGTACACAGTTATGTATGATTGTGGTCATCTGGATTTTAAAATTATTTGAATATTTCTTTAAGAATTAAAATTCCAGAAATGTTTATTCTTTAAGAACAAAAATTCCAAGGAAAGCATTTTTCAAACTTAACTGTCCCACTTTTCACATCCCATGAATAGTGCTGCTCTGAATACTTATGTTCAAGCTTTTGTATGAACATATGTTTTCAGTTCTTTGGAGTAGATATTTAGGAGTGGTATTTCTTGGCTTTGTCAATGTCACATTTTTTCAGCAATTATTAAACCATTTTCAAAGGTGACTGTACTATTTTGCATTCCTTCCAGAAAGTATGAGGGTCCTAATATCCCTACATTCTAAAGGTGACTATAATATTTTACATTCCTTACATAAAATATGAGGGTCCTAATAACCCACATCCTCACCAACACTGACATTTTCTAGATTTTTATAATATCATCTTAGAGTAGTATCTCAGTGACATGTGTATTTGTATGCTCTGATGTCTAGCATCATACATTTTCTCCTTCCTCCCTCCCTCTCATCCTCCCTTATTCTTCCCTCCTTCTTTCCCCCTCCCTCCTCCCTGTCTCTTCTCTCTTTCCTTGCCTCACCTCCCTCTTTTTGCTTCCTCCGTTCCTTCGTTCCTTCGTTCCTTCCCTCCTTCGTTCCTTCGTTCCTTCCCTCCTTCCTTCCTTCCTTCCTTCCTTCCTTCCTTCCTTCCTTCCTTCCTTCCTTCCTTCCTTCCTTCCTTCCTTCCTTCCTTCTTCCTTCCTTCCTTTCTTCCGTCTTCCCTTCCTTACTTCCATGTTCTTCTTCCGCCTTCACTCCTAGCACTTCGCTTTTCCCCTTCTCTCCTCCCTTCCCCATCTTTCCTTTATGCACTTCTCTTCATTTCTTCCCTCATCTTTTTCTTCCTTTCCTCTTTTTCCTCTCATTTATCTTTTTCCAAGTGCTGGAAAAATGCCTAGGGCTTCTCCATCCGCATAAGGCACATGCTCATCCTCTGAACCACATTCCTGACCCTACCATAATACATTAAAAAATAATTTTAATAGCAACAAAGTCTTCAAGTAAGTTGAGGAATAGGGCAATATTTTGAAACTATCCTTTTTCTTGAGGAGTTTAGTGCTAGTATCTCATTCGGATTATGTTTTTTATAAAATGTAACAGTTTATTGGTATGTGACTAATGGATTTTTAAAAAAAATTATCATGCTCTTTATGTACTATGTTGTCTCAGAAGAGTTAATTTTGTACATTTCTTATCTTTTAACCTTATCCCATTCATTTATGTCTGTATAAATATTTTTAAATGTCTCCTAAGTTTGATTGATGCAGATTCAGTCTCAAATCTACAATGAATGTGGTGCTGAGAGAATGAAAAAAAAAATGAAACCAATGTTTCAGAACTTGCATATTATGCTTCTCCTTTTAACTTTAGGGAATAAACAAGAAAATGGCCCATATGTTTTAAAATGCTGTTTAATTTTGTATATTCAGTAGTATTATTTTCCCAATATTAGTAGTCTTTAAATCCATAAACACTGGGTATGTAGATAATTGCTTTACTTACTAACTAACTCTGCTGTTAGTTCATTTAGTTCACTTAACCAATTTCCATGTAGAAGTCTCTGCCCAAACATATTAAAAGCTTCATCAGTTTAAGAATTCCTTATCTGAAGGGTCTGTTTGCCCTCTCTCCCTCAATTGTCCTCAATAGCGTGAACTTGATTAATGGGCTGTTTCATTTTCAGGATAAAGCTAACATTTTCCTTTTCCCAGAAATACTTGCAAATTATTTGATTAATATCAAAAAGCTTTCACTCACACATAATCTTTGAATAAACAAGTTGTGATACTGTTGGCAACACTCTAAGAGGTATTCCTGTAAAGAGGCTCGAAAGGAAACTGCCTTTGTAATTAAATGTATGGGGGGGACCGACTGCATTTTGCTTGCTGGTTTTTTTCTCACCTATCTTGAGAATGTATTAGAAGATTGGCCTAAAGCAGAATCTGCTTTTCTATGCTGGGTTCCATTTGCATTTCCTTCACCAATGGACTTACAGAAACAATACGGTTTAAGAAATTTGAATAAAATTTCTAGCTCATCACATTTCAAGGCTCTCTAGCCATCCTCTAAAGTATAACAACAGGAGGTAATCAATCTTAAGTTGATTGAATAATAGATATCTTTCCAGGAACACTGAAAAATTATTTCCTTACCAAATACTTCAATCCTAATAGATATAGGAAATGAAATCTTTCTTTACTCTATCGCTGTTTGTTTCCTATCTAGAATATATTTCCCCTTTATTGACAGTTATTAGCACTCCAACTTTGTAACAGCTTTTTACCCAGACCCAGTTGATGACTTGTCATTTGTCCAAGACAGAGGTTGGCAAGCTATGGATTGTGCCCAAATCAGACCTTCCATCTGTTTTACACAGTCTGTGAACTCAGATTGATTTGTACACTTTTAATAGTTGAAAAAAAACTAAAGAAGATTAAAATATAATTATATATGAGTTATATAAAATTACAATGTCCATAAATAATCTTATTGGAATCAGCAGCACTCAATCATTTATGTATTGTCTATGGCCGCTTTCGTGCAAGAGTGCCATGATTGAGTGATTATAGTAGAGACCTTATGGCCTGCAAAGCCTGAAATATTTACTATTTGGCCAACTATTGAAAAAGTTTGCCCACCTCTAGTTTAAACCAATACCAATACTCCTGTCTCCTGTTTTTCCAGGCTCTGGTCCAGCTGGCTGTTCCCATGTGACAATGAAACCCACGTGGAGGTCTGCTAGGTAGAATTCTGGAAAGACTTTGCTTTTTTCATACAAGGTTGGCTTCTTCACTTTAGGTCTTGAATATGAAAGTGAAATCTGGTTGAGAGAGCAGCCATTTCCTAATTCTGGGGTGATGAATATAAATGTTTAAGCCAGCACCCCAGAGGAAGGAAAAGACTTGAGTGCCTGATAAAATTGCTAAGCAGCTGAGCCGTGTCCAGACCAGCTCACCGCCAGACTTCCTGTTATGTGTGAAGAATTATTCCTGTCTGCATGGCACTCTTTACTAGGCATTCAGTCACTCACAATTGTCTTCCTTCCTGGTGTTCCCTCTACTCCCTTTCCGGTAGAGATAGAATTTCTCTAGAGTAGTTAGAGAATAGTGTAATATGAATGGTAGAATAGCGTAAGATGAATTGTAGAGGCCAACGGACAGTTCCTTGTATTCTTTCAGTGTGCAGTAAGCAGGTAGCCATTTAATCTCTCCACAGGTAAAGTCACACTGTCATTCACTCGAGTGTAACAAATTAGTTTCCTCAGCATTGTTTTCCTGATATTTGGAGAATGGGCATGGAGTGATCTCATGTTCTGAGATTTGAATTGCTAAGTTCAATTCCCTGTCTTATTCATCTCTGTCATTGTGGCATTTAACACAGTACACCACGCATTATATGTGAGAAGAAAATGAATAGAAAGAAAGAATGCAGCACAGTTGCAAGATAAAAGAATAAAATGTGAGATAAAGGAATAGGGTAAATACATTCTTTCATTTGTCAGATATTTAGCAAGTCCTCACTACTTGCCTGTTTTAGAAAGGGGATTGAGTGGTAAGTAAAATTAGCTTTATTATGCAATCTTGCATTAACTGACTTACTGAAAGGAAAGTGCCACTCTAAGAAACTTATAAATATTGACTTCTCTTAAACCTAATAATCATCTTATTGTCATTCCCATTTCACAGATGGAAAATCTGAAGACAGAGAAGCTAAGGAAATTTCCCTATATTGCATAATTAAAAGTAAAGTATTAGATTGAATTAATATTTAATAAGTTTAGTTCCCAGATATTAATTGCTGTATTACTACTCCTTTTTTTCCCTAATACTCTTGGTATATGTAACGTATTATGAAAATAACTCTCTCCTCCATTATGAGATTTCAAATCAATGTTATATAAATGTTGTAAGCATAATGGATGTCTCATCTAATTCACTGTAGATTTCATGCAAAATTTTTTTTCTACAAAAAGACAATTGTAACCATTATAGGAATATTTTAAGAACTGTGTCAGTATATATAAAAAAACATATTAAAATATGTATTTTTGTGTCAGGTCAGAATACAAAAATATTCATGGATATATGTTAAACTTGAATAGTCTAGATCAAAGATACATCATTTCTTTATGACAGTTCAGTGGACATTTTTTTCTGTTCTGAAACAAAAATATTAACACATTAGTTGCTATTGATTTGGACTTTATGGTTGAAATACTACTCCTGAGGAAATTTACTAGTGTTGCAAAGTTTGATGTGCAAAATATAATCTTCTGTGATCAAAGATTTTGTTCCACTAACATCAGTTTCATCATCCGACTGTCTTCAGTAACACTCACATAAGATGCATTCTGCAAAGTGCATCATAATCAGATCCATCTAGTATAGTCTAAATTCCTATCTCTAGGCTGGAGAGAGAATACAGAACCACTGTTTAGTGTGATAAAATGTCACAGCTCTTAATTACCCTCGAGCATTATTCCAAAGACAGGTACTTCGTATCTGCAGTGAATGTTGTTTGGTGACCACTTCTTAATATCATTCATAGTAGAAATTATGTAAGTGATCTTTATTTTATTTTTTCCTTTTCATTATCACTTCATTTATCTTCCTGTTGTACATCGATTTGCTCTAGTGGGTACCAGTAACATCTCGTATGTCCTGTCACATGCTAGTGTAGCCAAGGGTATCTGCTCGCTCCAGGAACATGAAGAGCCTCAAACCATTTCTTCAGGTCATGGGAATTAGGTCTATAATTGATACTGGCTTTGGCATATCAAGTACGACACGGGTAGCTTGCCAGGCTGTGCTGTGTGGGCGGGATACTAGTAGGCACTCATCTTGTGCATTTATTGATGAACTGCAGGGCCGCAAAGTGGCTGCGCCAGACGGGAAAGATGGGCTTTTCTGCCGGGTGGAACTCTGATGAGTTGTGGAGTCTGGATGTTGAAAATGTCGGCCCTCATGGTATGGGGGTTCCTCTGGCTTCTTGTGAGGCTCTGCTGAGATGGCTGGCCAGGGTTAGACATGCCTTCCCTCCTGGGCACCTCATGGGCAGCTGCGCAGAGGGAGAGCCAATAGCAGCTCTGCCCCTTTGCACCTCAAGTGATTCAATTAAAAAAAACCAAAAAACACTTTCCTCTGAGAAAGGGAGCATGTGCTGTTTCCCAACCCCTGACCCCGTGTCTGAATCCCTGGTGTCCCAACCTGGGCAGAAAGTGGGGTTCAGTAGGGGAGACACCATGAAGAGGGAGTTGCAGCCCAGCTACAAAAGTGGCCTCAGAGATCAGGACAATCATGGAATTTTCCCTCTTTAAATTTATTTTATTGAGTCACTGTGCCATAGAATTACAAGGATGTACCTGATTGGATTTCAGTCACACACTGTACCAATACCCATCCCTCCATCACTTTTCCCATCACCACTGTGCCCTTTTCTCTCCTGCCATCCCTCCTAATTCCCTACCTCTAGGCTGTCTCTATGGCAGGCACTTTGCTTCTGTCTCCTGCTCTCTCTCTCCCTTTGGGCATTATGGTTTGCAATACAGATACTGGAAAAATCTATTTTTAGGTTTTTGAGGAAATTTTTGAGAAAACACTATTTTTAATTTTTGAGAAGTCTTCACCTTGTTTTACACAGGAGTTGAATCAGATGACTATCCTACCATTTACTCAACAGTTATCTTTAAAAGGTTTGCTCATACATGCTTTCAGTGACTGCTAGACAGATGTTAGACCACTAGGGACTCCCTGACTCCCTGAAGTTGCACCTTATTTTCATGTAGAAATTAATTTACTTCACTCATGATGTGATATCAGAAACTATCCAAACCAGCTGAGCTGTCTCAATGTATTACTGCAAGAGGAACATGAAGTCTATCTGGTTCCTGAAAATTTGAGTTTTCCCATGTTATGTAACTTAAACAAGAGAGCTTCTCCTGCTGGTCAGCTCCCTGTGTGCCTGTGTTATTTCATTGAATTGCATTATTATGTATTTAGTACTGCAGTTCTCTAAACAAACCATGCAATTTGTATTTCAGAATTACACTGACAATGCATGTGCAGAGAATTCTATGCTTGGGACTGGCAATGTGTGATGTGCATCTATGTGTCACTATTAAAAATATTGCTGTTCTGTTCACTATGAATGGTGTGATGACCAGAAGTATACCATAATCAATAATGCAGTAGAATGGAATAAACTAGTTTTTGGAATGAACATATTACGGTGCAATGATGATGTGCTGGCAATGATTATGCAGTGAATTATCGTGAGTCTGGTGTGCTAACTTGCAAGTCTTGGTTTTTAATTCTTAGTATATATATATATATATATATATATATATATATATATATATATTTTTTTTTTTTAAATCTGGCCCAGGTATGCTGAACCAGAGACTTACAGACATGCGGCAGAGCTGCTACTTGCTCTCCCTGTGCCCAGCCGCTCACGAGGCACCTGGGGGAATGGCGGGTTCTAGCCCTGGCCTGCCTCCCCTGCAGAGCCGCACAACAAGCCAGATGACCACCCCCACTCCATCAGGCCACCATTTTCCACATCCGACTTCCCTCTTGTCAGGAACTCCACCCAGCGACAGCCTATCACAGCCCGCCTCGCACGGCAGCAAAGCGGCCGCGGTTCATCTATAAATGCTATATTTAGAGGTGACTACAAGGGTAAGGCACCTGCATGGCAAGCCTGGCAAGCTGCCCTGTTTTATTTGATATGCCAAATACCAGTAACAATTATATTAGTTCCTAATATAATGACCTAATATAATGTCTTGAGGCTCTTTATGTTCCTGGAGCAAGCGGATGCCTTTGGGTTCTATGAGTATGAGACAGTTCATATGGAGATATTACTGGTTCCCCCTCTAGCAAATTGATGATCAATGGGAGGATAGTGATAGTGATAGTGATATTAATTAGCTAAAAGAACAAAGAAA
The DNA here is from genome assembly GCA_021461705.1 of Cryptotis parvus. Lineage (NCBI taxonomy): Eukaryota > Metazoa > Chordata > Mammalia > Eulipotyphla > Soricidae > Cryptotis > Cryptotis parvus. Next base: position 176,999 of record JAJIBD010025985.1, on the reverse strand, counting down.
CTCCAGTTCCAGGCACATCTTTTTGACTCCACCATTCTCCCTGCATTAACATACACCTCAGAGAGCTGGGCCCTACAAAAGCAGGATGAGAATGCTATTTGGGTCTCCCAAAGAGGAATTGAAAGAGCTATGCTTGGAATATCATTCCTCACTCAAGTGAGAGAAGGAATCTAGAGTTCCGACATCCATTGATGATCAAGAGTCAGGGATGCTATCTCATTTGCCAAGGCATCAAAAATCAGATGGGCTGGACATGTGATTTGGAGACAACCGCTGGACTAGAGCCACTACTGACTGGATCCCATGGAACGTCAAAAGATCACATGGCTGCCCACCTACAAGATGGTCAGACTTCTTCATCAAGACTCTGAATGAACGGTTTGAGGCTCTTTGTATTGCTGGCGCAAACAAATGCCATTGGGCTACACTGGCACGTGATAGGGTCAAATGGAAATGTTACTGGTGCCCGCTTGAGTAAATCGACAAATAATGGGATGTCAAGTGATCAAGTGATATTAATTAAAGTGATATTAATTAAACTTTCTCTCCCTAGGATTTTCATAAGTAAATTTTTGGTATAGAAATATTTAGCTCATAGGGCTATTAGTAAAGATCCATTCAACTAATATATACAGAGTTATTAAGCTGTGTCTGTAATATTTAAATATAAAATAAAGGCTGAATATTATCTTTGTAAGTAGTTTTGTAATTATTTGATTGTAAATAATAAGTTATTACTGTTAGCCACTTATTCAGAACACATGAGGATTTATCATAAAAATGATATTTACAAAAATCAATAATGACAAGTAGCAGTGAGTGAGATATTAAACCATTAGAGTAGGCAGAGTTTTCTGGAGAAACAGAACCAGAACCAAAAGCACACATATTATAATGTAGTAACTCATGAAATTATAGAAGCCAAGTCCCAATATCTTCCAAAGACCTAGAAGAGCTAATAATATCATTTCAGTCTGTGTGTTGAGTCCAGAGGCAAGATTGATGTCACAATTTGATGCAGTCATTCAAAGCAGTACATTTTCCCTCATTCACTCATTCATTCATTCATTTAACATTCATTCATTCATTTTTTATGAGGCTATCAGAGGCCTACTGCATTGAGGAGGACACTATGATTTACTCAGTTTACCAATTTACATGTTAATTTTAACCAGAAATACTCTCAAAGATACATGCAAATTAATATCTAACTAAATGTCTGGACGTCCCATGACCCAGCTAAATTTACATATAAAGTTACCCATCACATATCAAGTTATCAAGTGACTATGCATATCTTTGATCCCATGTCAAAGTTGCTGCTCATATAAAAAAGACCTTCGTTTACTTTCTGCAAACATTATTATGCTTAATTTTAAAAACTTGATCACTTGATCACTTGACATCCCTTTGTTCATCAATTTGCTCGAGTGGGTGCCTGTAACATTTCCATTTGACCCTATCATGTGCCATTGTAGCCCCAATGGCATCTGGCTGTTTCAGGAATATGAAAAGCCTCAAACCGTTCATTCAGGGTCTTTACAAGGAAGTCTGACCATCTTGTAGGTGGGTGGCCACGTGTTCTTTTGACACCCCTTTGGATCCAGTCTGTAACGGCTCTAGTCCAGCGGTCGTCCTCCAAATCGCATTCCATGTCCAGCCCATCTGATTTTCGATGCCTTGGCAAACTAGACAGCGTCCCTGACTCTGGAATAGTGATGGAGGTTGGAGCTCGGATTCCTTCTTTCATTTGAGTGAGGCGTGATATTCCAAGCATAGGTCTTTCGATTCCTCTTTGGGAGACCTGAATAGCATTCTCATCCTGATAAAAACTATGTTTCTTATTATGTTAATCATTGCAGCCAAGAGAAGACAATATGATGTTTGAGAGACATAGATAAACTCTTCCATGAGGAAATAGGTCACTTAATAGAGAGAACAGCCTTTCTCTCTCTCCTCTCTTCTCTCTCTCTCTCTCTCTCTCTTTTGTTGCTGTTTTGGGGAAGAGCAATCTTATCTTGAACATCCCTCCATCAGGCAAATAAGAGGACATTGAGAACCAGGGTGTCTGCCATGGAATTGGAGTGAAAATGATCCTGAAGAAAGGAGTGGAAGGTTCCTGTCACATAGATCAGCCTGCATCTGGGAAAGGTAAGAGAAGCCGAGCTCAGAGTCAAATTTACTTAACCATTGAGTCCAAACAAAGAGGAGGCCTCAAAAATGGAGAAAACAGGACCCAGCCAAGCAGAAAGTAACAATGCTGCAGAAAATTAAGATAGCTCACATTAATGATGTAAAAGTACCGGAACTATCCTTGCTTACTTCCTGTGGCCACTGCTTAGCTGCCACTCTCCTTGAAATGTAGCAGACACGATGATGTTGTATAGAGTGGAGTGAAATATGAGGCACAGTGAATAGAAAATGAGTCAAAATAGAAAATTAAGATTAAATCAAGTGAAAATCGTGTTTTTTAATTTGCATTATTCTATGGATAATGCATTTTTTATGGAAACTAAAAATTATGATAGAAGCCCATTTTATAATATCTTAACAGGAAATATGGTGAACATGAAAACAATTTGGGTATCAGGACCCAGATGTCTCTGTCACCCTCCTCAAGCCAATCAGGAACTCTTGCTTGCAATTTCCTTTCACATAAAAATGAAATTTCATCACTGTTATAAGACCCAGTTTAAAAAAATCAGTGATTACTCTAAGTGTTTTTCTACCACTTGACCTTGGCAAATTTATAAAACCTTTTAGTTTCTCATATTTTTCACCTGCTAGATAGAGATAATAATGAATTTAAAAGTATATGAGATTCATTTAGCATAACACTTGACATTTAAAAATGTTCTATAGTAGGAACCGTTGCTAAATAAGATTTTGATGTAAGTGGTCTTTAGGTCTCATAGAATTCAAACATTCTGATTCTTTGAATTGACTCATTTATCATGTGAATTTTAATAACTTGTATTCTTATTTCAGTGTTTATTTAAGAATCCCCCCCCAAATCTTATAACTAATTGATTCCATGCATAAGCAGGGAACTCATGTAAAATAATTGCAATCTGACAGCAAACCTGGCTTTATAATATTGTAGCTCCTTACAAAAGAATGGGCTTAAAATGAAAAGTTTTGCCCTTCCTGATAGGAAGGGAAGAAGCCAAGTTATCACTATTTGCAGATGACATGATATTACACCTAGAAAACCCAAAACTCTCTACCAGGAGGCTCCTAGAAATAATACATTCCTATAGTAGAGTGGCAGGGTACAAAATCAATACCCAAAAGTCAATGGCCTTCCTATATGCAAACAGCGAAAGAGAAGAAAGGGACATTAAAGAAACTATCCCATTCACAATTGCCGCAGAAAATCATAGGAATCAGTTTGACAAAGAATGTAAAGGATCTCTACAAAGAAAACTACAAAACGTTACTTCAGGAAATAAAAGAAGACCTGAGGAAATGGAGACACATTCCCTGCTCATGGATTGGAAGGATTAACATTATCAAAATGGTAATACTCCCTAGAGCTTTATGCAGATTCAATATGGTCCCTATAAAGATACCCACGATGTTCTTCAAAGAAATTGAACAAACACTCCTGAAATTTGTATGGAATAATAAACCCCCACGAATAGCTAAAGCAATCCTTGGGAAAAAGAAGATGGGAGGTATCACTTTCCCCAACCTCAAGCTCTACTACAGAGCAGTTGTAATGAAGACAGTGTGGTATTGGTATAGAGACAGACCCATAGACCTATGGAGTAGAACTGAATATCCTGAAACACACTCTCAAATATATAACCACTTAATCTTCGATAAAGGAGTAAAAATATTAAGTGGAGCAAAGAAAGCCTCTTCAACAAATGGTGTTGGGAAAACTGGGCAGCTACGTGTAAAAAAATGAACTTAGACCTCCTTCTAACTCCATGCACAAAAGTTAGATCAAAATGGATTCTAGATCTCAACATCAGACATGAATCTATAAGGTACATCGAAGAAAACATAGGAGAAATGCTCTATGACATCGAAACTAAAAGTATCTTTAAAGACAACACACCACTGACCAAGCAAATGGAAGCAAAGATAAACAAATGGGATTATATAAAATTGAAAAGCTTCTGCACCTCAAAAGAAAGCGGTGACCAAGATACAAAGACAATCCACTGAGTGGGAAAGTGTTGCAGGACTCCTAAGGGCCGCTGCATCTGCTCTGGATTGCCTCCCGAAAATCACTCCGTAGATAAGGGGGTAGTCTAAATGTGGCAGTTTATCTGACCATGTATGCTGTACTAAGCTGGTATAAATATTCTCCCCATGCTATCACAATCATCGTGGGACTAGCTAGATCTTACCAGCATATTAGCCTGGCCACGTAAGGACACCTAAGTAATTAGACCAGAGAGAAATGCTGTTTGCTTCCAAACAAACAAGCATGGCTCCCTGATAAAATATAAAACTACAATGAAGTAGAGGAGACTTGTGAAGGCTTGGAGAAATATTTAACTGGCATTGGTGTTGGTCCTTGGTACAGTGACATGCCATCTCAGAAACCCCCTTCTCTACATTTCAAAAGGCCTTCCCGGCTCAAAACATTAGCACAGTAAAAGGCCCTAGGTGAGATGCAGGGGAGGGGTTACCTGAGGGCATTGGACCCTCCCTGCTTTCCATAACAATGGGAGGAAGGTCTGAGTTGCGGGGGGGGGGGGTATAAACTAGCCGGTTCCCGCTCTCCCGGGCTTCTTCTTCCCCCGGTGGGATCTCGCCTTGTGGCGTTTATTCCCCTTGGAAGTTTCACACGTGGTGGTCGCCATCTTGGCCTACACGTGGCTGGGGTTCTAGCCTGGAATCCTAAGCATCGGGTTTTTCCTTTTGCTGATTTGTATGCCTGAACCTGTGATAAGTAAAGTCTTTTAAAACCGCATCGGACTCCTGAGTGTTCATCCATTCCTCGCCTGCTTCGGAGGTAGAAGGGAACTCGCTTCCCGGCACTGTCGGGGACCCCGGCGCCCCGACAGGAAAGGATATTTACCCAATACCCATCTGACAAGGGGTTAATATCCAGGATATATCAGGCACTTGTAGCACTTCACAAGAAAAAACAGCCAACCCCATCAAAAAATGGGGAGGAAGAGAATGAACAGAAGCTTCCAAAAAGACGAAATTCGAATGACCAAAAGGCATATGATAAAGTGCTCTTTATCTTTAATCATCAGGGGAGATGCAAATCAAAACAACAATGAGGTACCATCTCACACAACAGAGACTGGCACACATCCAAAACAGCAAGAACAACCGGTGCTTGCGTGGATGTGGGGGAAAAGGGACTCTGATCCACTGTTGGTGGGAGTGCTGACTGGTCCAGCCCTTTTGGGAAAACAATATGGGCATTCCTCTGAAAACTAGATATTGAGCTCCCATTTGATTCAGCAATAGAACTCCTGGGAATATACCTGAGGGACCGAAAAAACACAAAGCAGAAACACTATCTGTATTTCTTTATTCATCTCGCGCTATTTTCTATAGCTAGAATCTGGAAACAACCTAAATGCCCGAGAACAGAGGACTGGCTAAAGAAACTGTGGTTCATCTACACGATGGAATACTATGCAGCTGTCAGAAAAGACGAAATTATGAAATTTACCTGCAAATGGATGGACATGGAGACTATCATGCTGAGTGAAATTAGTCAGAAGGAAAAGGACAGATATAGAATGACTGCATTCATTAATACAACATAAATAGATACCAGTGTTTTACTAAATGTGGTATATGGTAATGGCAGATTAAAACTCACCATTGAATATATACAAAGAGACTTAAGTGATAAACTCTAAATATCTGCAGGGCTAGCCACAATGTGTAAAATAAGAGGGAGAGAGATGCAGAGACAGAGAGAGAGAGAGAGAGAGAGAGAGAGAGAGAGAGAGAGAGAGAGAGAGAGAAAGGAAATGGGTGTACCTGCTATTGAGGCAGCCTGGGGGGGTGGGCGGGAGGGGCTGGGGTACATTGGTGGTGGAAATGGGACTCTGGTGGAGGGAGGGGTGCTGGAATACTGTATTACCAAGAACCAATTATGAGCACCTTTGTAATTGTATGTCTCACTGTGGTATAATAAAAAATTAAAAAAAAAAAAAAGAAAAGCTTTGCCTTATTTTCAAGTAAAATTTAGTTTGGAACAGAACTTATGTTAAAATACTACAGTGTATGGTGGTGGGAAATGGGGACTGGTGGAGGGATGGGTGCTGGAACAATGTATGACGAGAACCCAAATATGAACATCTTATGAACATCTTTGTAACTGTATATCTCACGGTGGCATGATAAAATATTTAAAATAAATACTACAGTGTAGAGACAAAGGATATAACAGCTATTTCTCACTCTCATTTAATCTAAGATGACACAATAAATGTTCTAATAATTGAAAAAGGTTTATATCATTAGAAATCATGATAAAAATTAATGTTTTCAGTGTATATCACATAAATTTATAGATTAAAAATGGTGTTGCTCTTTTTTTCTCAGGGTTGCTATTGATTTACTGAGAGATGAGTAGAGTTCTGTTTCTGGGTTATGGGAATCTAGTGAGGGGTCACCTTGCTTCTAAATTTATAATAAGAATTTATTATAATTTCAGAATAGAATAGAAAGCTAAAAGTGGAACTCAATGGTAAATGCATATACACTGTATGAATGAAGCAAGAGGTATGAGCCCCATGCTAACAAATTTGTAATAACAATTGACGTGAATAACAAAAGTAGAAAACATTTACTGAAGACCAAGTAAGTGATAGAGATTGTCAGAACATTGTTTTTTGACACACTTAACCGTTATAATATCCTGAAAAAAGTTCAATTTTATCACCAATTAATTCATCAGTACCAATTAAGTTTAAAAGAATTATAAGGATTGAGTAATTTAAAGAGAATCAACAGCTGATAGATAAGCAGATCAACCATGATTAGCACATGAGTTTATCTGACCGTTAAACTACTCTTTCCCTTCTGCCAGGCTTGGAGAATGTTTCTCTTGAGAAATCAGCTGAAAGCCTATTTCAGCCAGGCCTGGCTGCTATTTATCATGACCACAGTAGCTGCTATCATCGTGATTGTAATACATGGCATTTTGCTGACCTTGCGCTGGAAAGAGTGTACATCTGCGCTTTATCTCCTGAGGGGTATGTGAAGGTAGAAAACAACAGTATTTGATACAGTGTGAGGCATGGCGCAAGGTGTGCAGGCGAAAAGTGTTGAGGTTACCTTTATATAAAAAGTGTTTTGAGGCAACAATGCCTTAAAACAATACATAAATTTTAAAGCGTAATTGCAGATTTCAACAAATCACCCACCACCAAAGTTCGAGCTACCATGTGTGACCAACTCACGAACCATTTTTTCCTTTTTCATTACTTTTATATCCTGTATCTCTGGTAATCATTATTTGTCATCATGATTTAAGAGTTTCTTTGATTTTTGTTTGTATTTTTGACAGATTTAAGGGGATTTAAAAAACTTAATTTTAAAAGTAAGATTTGTTACATCCTGCGAAGGAAGTATCTATACACAAAAGTGCACAGTAATGAGCTCCCCAGGTTAAATCAAAGAATTCTACATACATTCAAATATTACCTCCCTTTGCTTCCTATGATCTCCAAAGCAAAGATCAACAGGAACAATAGGAGGCTAGGAAAGCATAGAAACTGGGAGCTCAGGAAGCTGAATAATGCATGAATAAGCCCACATGAATAGCAAAATCTTGATTGAGAAAACCAAGATAAAGTGACCTGTTACTTGGAGACAGATCTGGACTTATGAACAATTTCTCGCTTTTTAATTTCTTGTCTTTGAAAATGTGTAATCCTGCCGAAATCATCCATGGCTAATTGAACATCCACTGGAAAAAAGGAAGCATAAATGGTCTTTTGAGTAGATGAGTGATTCTGAAAATCATTTTAGATAAATCTTCTCTTTTGGAAGGGCTATTCTATTTTATCACTGATATATTCTAAGTAAAGCCTAGTGTTCATATGAGGTGAAATAACATACACCATGAGTCTGGTATAAGAAATAATTTCTGTCTACCTTGCATTTGCTGACAGTGGATGAGAAACAGTATTGTGCAATCATGATAGGAAAATCCTTCTAAGGACTCCTGATAAATTACATGGTGAAATGTAGGATGCAGGTACAATGATTTATGATCCTTATATCTTTAAAAATATATTAAAAGTAGAAAAAGAAAGAAAACCAACTCAGTTCATTACAGATATTCAAACTTACAGGAGTAAAACTGAAAATATCTATGACAATCATTGATAAATATTACAGAATCTAAAACATTATGTGATCTCAAATTACAGCCTCTGAATCAGCTTGGGGAATATATAACCATATTAATTCCTCTGAGAAGAATTCTTTAGTTTGAGCCATCTGCTAAATTAAGCAGCAGTGATTATAATGAACATTTACAACAGACTTGATACAAAAGGGGATAATAACTTTGTACATAGTATAAAGTCCTAGGAGGTGTAATGTTGATGATGAACGTAAAAATTTGGAGAAGAGATTTTTCAGTAAACTGGAATTCTAGGGGTCATGCAGGTCACAGTTTAGTATTATATTTCATTAAATTCTTTAATTTTCAGGAACCAATCATAAAATTCTATCAAAATGCCAGTTTCCCACATACTTTCTTTAATAGTGTCTCATCAGACCACTTGTTTTTATTTTACTTTTCCTGGTGGTAATATAAATTTGTTTCTCGATTTTTTATTGTCTTCTTTGCTATAGAGGCTAAAAAATCAGGGAGACAGGCATACAGTTTAGTAGTAGAATTCATGCCTGGCATGCATGAGTCTGTTTAATCCTTGACAACATACAGGAAAAAAAATTGAAGTATAATTTTTTTTTTTGTTTTGCTTTTTTGGGTCACACCCAGCAATGCTCAGGGTTTTCTCCTGGCTCTGCACTCAGGAATTACTCCTGGCGGTGCCTGGGGGACCATATGGGATGCTGGGAATCTAACCCAGGGCGGCATGGGTCAGACGCATGCAAGGCAAATGCCCCTACCTGCTGGGCTATCGCTCCAGCCCCCTGAAGTATAATTTTTGAGCATCTTCTGGGCATAACTTGTGACAAATATTGGAAGACCCAACAACTGAAGTAGTTTTTCTCCCTCACGTACCAGTTACATAAAAGATTAGTCCAAAGTTTTTCTTCTTTGTTGATGAATTTAATGTTTCTGAACTCTTCTGATAGTATTTAGACATAAATATTGGTAAGACAATGGCAGTATTGCTGTGGCTATGACTTTGCTGGAGTGTTGCCTCTGTATATTCATAAATCAGGGAATATAATTTTACAGCATGGGTCATACTATTAAATATAGCAGGGACTGCTCAACAAAGATGGAAAAATGTTTATCCATAACCTCAAGTTCACATACAATAGGGGCTGGAGTGATAGCCCAGCCGGTAAGGCATTTGCCTTGCACGTGGCCCGCCCATGCCAGACCGGGTTCGATCCCCGCCATCCCATATGGTCCCCGAGCACCGCCAGGAGTAATTCCTGAGTACAGAGCCAGGAGCAACCCCTGAGCATTGCCGGGTGTTAAAAAAAAGTTCACATACAATAAAATACCTCTGAAATTATTTTGCCTCCAAATGATAATAAAGCAAATATGTTGCCTCTTCACTGTCTCCTCTCTGCGGGGCCTTAATACATGGTGGCAACCATATTGGTTTACACATGACCCGGGCCCAGCCGGGAACCCTAAGTTTGGGGTTTTTCTATTACTGGTTTGTATGACAGAACCTGTGTAAGCAATGCTTTATTTAGAGGTGACTACAAGAGTATGCCACCCCGCACGGCAAGCCTGGCAAGCTGCTTGTGTTGTATTTGATATGCCAAATACCAGTAACATTTATATTAGGTCATTCCCATGACCTAATATAATGGTTTGAGGCTCTTTATGTTCCCGGAGCAGCGGATGCCTTTGGGTTCTACTAGCATGAGGCAGGACATATGGAGATGTTACTGGTGCCCGCTCTAGCAAATAAATGATGAACGGGAAGATCGTGATCGTGATGTTATTGGTCAAAGTCATCTGAAAAAACTGATTTGCTTTCAATTCCCAAAGATGCAGGCTAGAGTGATAGTACAGGGAGTAAGGCTTGCCTTGTATGTGCGTGCCCAACCTTGTTTTAATCCCTGCACCCATAAGGTCCCCTAAGCCCTTCAGGACTGATTCCTGATTGAATAAACAGGAGTAAGCCCTGAACACTGCTGGGTGTGACTCCACAACAAGCAAACAAAAATTCACGAAGTTGTAGTCTATTTATGTTGCTGCCCCACTGGCAGGATGTGAAAACCCAGTGAAAGGGTGACTTTTCTCTCCTTCTTATACATGTCAAACCCTGTGAAACATATTATTTATAAGAACTTTCACAGTAATTTAACTTGTGAAACTCCTCCAGGGCTTTTGTTGTCTATAGAAAAAAAAGAGGTGTGAAAACTGACTAAAAAACACTGATTATTGTAATAGTATTTAAATATGTGATTGACAGAGCAATTCTCAGGGAAAACTCAAATAGTTTCTACTATTCTAGCAATATGCTCACATAATAGTTCATTGGAACCAAAATTGTGATCACATTCTGCAAATAATATTCAATTTAAGAAGGAATCTCATATTATTGAAAATATCTGATTAATAAATACAAAGTTCCTAAATCGGGTTTCTTTATCATATCATCAATGATACATGGTGTTCTTTTTTTATTTTTTAATATATTTTATTATACCACCATGAGATAAACAATTACAAAATTGTTCATGTTTGGGTTTGGCCATACAGTGTTCTAGCACCCATACCTCCACCAGTGCCCATTTCCTACCACTAATGTCCCTGATTCCCTCCCCCGTCCCCTAGCCTGCCTCTATGACAAGTTCTTTATCTCTTCTCTCTCTTTCTCTCTCTCTTTCTCTCTTCCTTCTCTTACATTTGTGGATTGTAATATATATACTTAGAGGTTATTATGTGTATCTCCTTGCCTGTATTTAATGCTAAGTTCTATGTGGTAATAGAACTTTTTGACAATTATTGGTACACTGTTCCCTTATCTGTCTTACCTAACCTATGCTCCCACACATTTGTTGTAATTTACACCTTTGACAAGACCTCTTGATCCACGTTTCTCCTGACCTTGGATGTTGGTATCATAATAGATACATGGTGTTCTTAAGGTGGAGCTTTCAAAAGATGTTCTTCCTGTTTCTGGGGTAAGCATGTGGTGTAGGCCTTTACACGTGGTGGCCGCCATCTTGGCCTACACGTGGCTGGAGTTCTAGCCTGGAATCCTAAGCACCAGGCTTTTCCTTTTTGCTGATTTGTATGCCTGAACCTGTGATAAGTAAAAGCCTTTTAAAACTGCATCGGATTCCTGAGTTTTCATCCATTCCTCGCTGGCCTCGGAGGTAGAAGGGAACTCGCTTCCCGGCACTGTCGGGGACCCCGGCGGAGCTCCCCGACAAGCATGCACCCTTCCTGCCGTTTTATAGGAATATTGGGGTAATTCATTTCAAATAATGTTAAACTTTGCAAGATCCAAAATATTGAGGAAGTATTTGTCTATTACCCATCCAATCGTCCATCCATCAAAGTATGTTACCCATCCACCTATTAAACATTTGTTACTTTTACATATATTTTTGGATCTTTCCAAGCAATGTTCATTGCCTAATCAGGTCAGATGACTCAATACCAGGGCCTGAGGATATGATCGTCTTGAGCCCTCTGGTACCAGGAACCACTAGGACACTTCTAGAGATTCTTGATTGCCCCATCGGGCCCAGACCTGGTAGAAATGGGGGCAGGGCAGAGACTTGCAGCACCAGAAATTAAAGTGCGGTCAGGGATCAGAGAGTTTTAATTCTAGTGCTAACTCTCCTGCATATAACACATCTTTTCCTTCCTTCTTCCTTCCTTCCTTCCTTCCTTCCTTCCTTCCTTCCTTCCTTCCTTCCTTCCTTCCTTCCTTCCTTCCTTCCTTCCTTCCTTCTTTCCTTCCTTCCTTCCTTCCTTCCCTCCCTCCCTCCCTCCCTCCCTCCCCTCCCTTCTTCCTTCCTTCCTTCCTTCCTTCCTTCCTTCCTTCCTTCCGTCCTTCCTTCCTTCCTTCCTTCCTTCCTTCCTTCCTTCCTTCTTCCTTCTTCCTTCCTTCCTTCCTTCCCTCCTTCCTTCCCTCCCTCCCTCCTTCCTTCCTTCCTTCCTTCCTTCCTTCCTTCCTTCCTTCCTTCCTTCCTTCCTTCCCTCCCTCCCTCCCTCCCTCCCTCCCTCCCCTCTCTTCCTCCCTTCCTCCCTCCCTCCCTCCCTCCCTCCCTCCCTTCCTCCCTTCCTCCCTTCCTCCCTTCCTTCCTTCCTTCCTCCCTCCCTCCCTCCTTCCCTCCCTCCCTCCCTCTCCCTCCCTCCCTCCCTCCCTCCCTCCCTCCCTCCCTCCCTCCCTCCCTCCCTCCCTCCCTCCCTCCCTCCCTCCCTCCTTCCTTCCTTCCTTCCTTCCTTCCTTCCTTCCTTCCTTCCTTCCTTCCTTCCTTCCTTCCTTCCTTCCTTCCTTCCTTCCTTCCTTCCTTCCTTCCTTCCTTCCTTCCCCACACCTGGTAGTGCTAAAAACTTACTCCTGGCTCTATATCATGGATCACTTGTGGTAGGGCTCAGGATACTATAAGGGGTAACTACCAGGTTTCAAATTGGTCACTTTGAAGCAAGGCAAGTGCCCTGTCCTCTGTATTATCTCTGTGGCCCCTAAATATATCTTAAATTACTATCAGTTTTAGGTAATTAGCGAGTGAGTGATAACAATAAAGTCCCTTCCTTCTTCTGACATTTTCAACACAGAAAATGCAGAGAAGATTGAACAGAAGAACTGAGAAATCCTTCCTTTTGATGAATGCTGTTAGGCTCAGCAAAGAGGTAATAGTGTGTGCCAGGAGTATAACTTCTTAGTGATACAATATGGACTTTTAGCCTTGTAGAGGTTCCCAAACCCTAGTAGTGATGCTTAAAACAGACATCTCTAGTCTAGAGATATTGTGTGGACAGTTGAATGAAATTATCTGTGGTAATCAAGGAGGACAAATGCCAGAATGTAGATAATGAGCAGGAGTGCCAAAAAGGAGTATACGTGAAAATGTCAGCCACATAAATGATCATGAGTTTTGCTGAGTGGCATACTATTTCTGACGTGGCCACTACCAAATTGAATAAAATTCGCTTTAAATTATAGGCAATAGAGGTAGTTGTTTTCACTTCCATCAAGATTCTGTAGCGCAAATGAGAAATCTCATCTGTTGAAGAGGAGGAAATAATAGGTCAGATGCAATACTTGGACCTTTTAGCAGCAACTATCATCTGAGTTTTAATAGATCTATGAGACAGTTCCAAGAAAATTCTGGTCAGACACACATTTCCATTTTCTCAAAGATCCAGAGATATTCTCTCCCTAGCATTGTGCTTGCAAAATGCTAATGAAGAGAAAAATACATTTATGAATAAAAAGGCATTTGTGATCTATATTATTGCTTACATACTAAAATTCGTCTTTTCAAAAATTAGTCTATTGAATTAGCTCTTCAATTTTTTAGGCAATAATTTGCATTGTGTTAAAGAAGGACCTTGTTTATAATGGAGTGAATTTTCTAGAAATAAATGCATTCGATGAGTTGTTTATCAAAACCCTTTGGGATATCACTGCTGTCTTGACAATAACTTTAGTTTTTGAGTGAGTTTTGATGTCTTGAATATTGGCTCTAAGAAATGTGTTAGGAAGGCTAACCAAGTAATTCACTTTGTAATAGGCAGGGATGAGAAGTAGGACATTTAGAGAAATGATATGCTTAAAGGATTTCTTTTCAAATGACTTATGTTTTTTATTACTATGACAGGTTTATATTTTAAAAAAGTTTATTCTGGCAGTGACATAATGAACCCAATAGAATAACTAGCTAAATTGTGAAAATTCAGTAAATTCATGATTTAAGATTAGGTGGAAAAATCCATCCATTTTCTTAAACTATTTTTAAAAGTGACATTTTAGCTGTGTTTGTTAGATATATATATTTATATAAAATATATAACTTTAGGGCCGGAGCGATAGCCCAGCAGGTAGGGCGTTTGCCTTGCACGCGGCCGGCCTATGCTGGCCCGGGTTCGATCCCTGGCATCCCGTATGGTCCCCCCGAGCACCGCGAGGAGTAATTCCTGAGTGCAGAGCCAGGAGTAACCCCTGAGCATTGCCGGGTGTGACCCAAAAAAGCAAAAAAAAATATATATATATATATTTTATATATATATTATATATATATATACATATATATATATATAAAACTTCTTGTTAGGATACATATTATTCATGAAACTTCTAACTCACATAGTTGAAAATAATTTTAAGAAGAAAATCCATACACTGAAAAGTTTGAATTCTTTTTCTTAAATCTGTCCATATTTGAAAATCTAGCACACATTATTTTGAATGAGTTGATAGCATATATCTATGAATTCCAATTCAAGCACCTCACATGAAATTATGCAAATATTTTGTCTGGTCATCATGGTCCTATGATAAATCACTCATACCTTTGCATGATATGGCAGCAATAAAAGTAACTCTTTTGACTGATTCTACCATCTCTGTAATATCAAAACATTGCACGAGGGTTTATAGAATTATAAAGTTCCTGGATAAGACATTATATTCAATTCTCAATGATGTTCACCTCTTTAAAAGTCCAATATTTTAGTCTAGGTCTTGCCTGTTGCTCAGACCACTTCGTTTCTAGTCTTTCTTATATTCTGTATTATGACGAGTATGACTAATAGAAAGTTGAACATGAGTATTTATATGGAGGGACATAGGTCTTGCTAACTTATATTCCTTGTATCTTAGATAGCACTGGTAATGTGAATCTCATTAATGTTTTAGAATATTATGTCTTTTACCCTAATTATCCACTGGTGTATAGGATATGGGGACACTGGAGGATCTAGCATACCCCAGCAAGCATCATTCACAAAAGTTCTCTGACAGTTTTATTTTTTTGCTGACTAGTCACTGAACACATTGTTTATTGTGCTGTTAGAATTTTGGACAAAAATAAGCAAATAAATAGAATACATGTTTTTGACACAAGTACTTGTTTTTGAATGATAAATAAAACAGGTATAATAAAGTAACGAATATTTGCTTAAAGATATATGTGGTAGAAATAATTATAAAAATGACAATTTTTTTAAAAAGTAAAGAATATATGAGGATTTGTATGATTCAAAATTAGACAATTCAAGAAGATCAGGGAAGAATCACTGAAGAGGTATCTTTTAGACGAAGGTATCAAGAATGAGATGATATTAAGGAAATAAATGAATCTGTGGGAAAAGACAGTGGGGTCTCAAGCAGAGGTATAGAATATGAAACCCCTATATGTCCATAGATTAGATCCCATTGAAGGAGATTAGACAAAGATGCAATGACTTTTCAATGAGGCTGGGTGAAAAAAAAAAACACTAAAATCTAATTAAAAGGGGTTGAGTCACAGGAAAAGACTTGGATCTTACTTAAAAAAACTATTAAAATTTCAATTAAAATATTTTGAGAGAAAATATTTTATAAGCAAAGAACTTTAGTTATCACATTAGACATCTTTGAAGCTGCCATTGAATCAAGCATGTTTCTTTTTCTTCCCACTTTTTAGAGAAGATGTTTCAACTAAAATCCAGGACCTGGATGAGTTCAGATGGCTTGAGTGTCTTCTTTTCTATCGGACACTGGGCCTCAACCCTGGACACCATAAGGCCCTGAGTACTTCTGGGAGTAAACATTTATTTCCACTTTCCCATGCCCTCTATGCCCTCCACTATTAAGCCATTAGAAGTTCCTAGGCACAATCACTGTGACCTCTCTCCCCACAAAAAAAGACCCCCAGATAATTTTATTCCTTCTCCTCCCCCATTGTTCCTCCATAAGCCTCTATCCTAAAGTTGAGGTATATCATTACTTCACAATGGTTAAGTGTCTAAAAATACTCAAAATGTAAAATCCTTTGATCTTTAAATTTGCCCTCTAGGTATCTATATTAAAGAAACATATATATGCACAAGAGAATTAGCTTCAAGAAACTACAGTGAAGCATTCTTCGTTGTAATAGAAAAGGAGAGCTTACATAAGAGCTTACAAGAGAGAAATGAGAAAAGAAACCTTGGTTTAGACTTTCAATGAAACCCTATTCAATAATTGAGAATGCCTTGACGCTTAGAAATTTATTCAGGACAACATTTAAAAAATAAACTCTTTACCTTAGAAGAGTAGTTTCAAAGAAAGCGTGGGGTATAGATTTCATGTATGAAATATTTTATAAACATAAAACAAATGGAAGCAAATAGATATAGTAAGAAACGTAAAGTCATTTAAATGTTTGATGCAGGAAATATAGTTAGTAATTGTATTATGAAATTTCAGCCTGAGAGATATTAAGCTCATCATGTAAGGTGCCTTTTGGCATGCAGCAGATCTGGGTTAGGGCCCCAGCACTGCAGTGTCTCAGAATCATCCCCAGGGATCCCTGAGGGGGCAGAGCCAGGAGTGAGCCACTCCTCACCCCCAAAAATAATATTTCAGTCTATCTACAAATATTGAAAATACCAAAAAAAGAGTAGACCAGCAGACAATAAGAATAGTTGAACAATGATGGTAACCTTTTTGATTAGAGAGAAAAGTTAAAATGTTTTAGAGCAATTTAGAAGAAGAAATTTTAGGATATGGCTTTGACCATAAGGTCTGAGGGATATAAAGACATTAAATAACATTCATGTTTCTGACGTCAGCAATTTGGTCATGTGTGCTGATTGAGAGAACAAGGGAATGGGTGGAATTAATAAATGAAAATGTAATTTGTGTTGCTTTTCCACTAGAGGATTGAGGAATGTATGAGGAATGTACCTAGCATTCAAAAGAGAATTCAGAAATGGAGATACAGTGGAAAAGCCGTTAGCATTTTTTTAGACGATATGTAACCCTCCTTATCTCTGAAGAAAATTCATTAGCTGTAATTTATCAAATAAGAAAAAATGGCCTGGTTGGAATACTGAGGGACACTAAAATATAGTGTTGGTAATGGATGCTGAAGACAGACCACAGAAGCAACGGTCAAAGAGGAGTTAGGGGAGGTTGAAATCACAGAAACCTCGGGAGCAAATTACTTCTAGAAAAGGGGGAGAAAGCTCTCAACTTGGAAATCAAATATTCCATGCACAAAAAAAGGAATAAAAACTATTTGTTAAAATTGCCATGTAGATGTCATTGGTAAACTAAAATTAGCACTTTCTGAAAATCATTTTCAGATGATTTATAAATCAAGATGAGATATAAATGGAAAAGTGGTATGGACAGCAGATATATAAGTAGCTTAATGAGTAGTTTTTCTGAGAGGAAAGGATAAAAATATACAGAAGCAGGGAGACTAGGTGCTGAACTCTTGCTTTTTGTATGTTTGTTTTTTCAGAAAAAATTGAACAAGCCTAATTGCTACTACCAAGAATTCAGTAAAGAGGGCAAAACTGAAGAGAGAAGAAGAGTGGATAAACAATGGATGGGATTTTCCCCATAATCTCTGAAGGCTAAATCCAAATCATTCAACAATTGTTGAATTTGTTGAAAATACGAAAAGAAGATGTCTTTTCTCCTACAATTAGCAGTTGATTGTAATGTCACATCTCTAGATGTTAATAGACTTGCTTTCAATGGGGTTTTGATAATGGGAACTTGAAAATATTAATATTAAGTTACCTCCAATATCTCTCTTAGGTGGGAGGTAAAAATCTTTTGCGGAAGAAAGGAAATAAAACGAATTAAAAGGTGTTTAAAGAACAGAGTGTACTATAGCTGTGGAGAGTCAGAATAAATTCGGGTAAGGAAATACCTTATACTTTCTGACATTTTTTAGTTCTATATTGAGAGTGAAGATTTTGAGTTTGTGAGTGCTAATCTCCTCAGACCACACATGTGTTTCAACACTATAGTCCCTTTGGGTTAATTTTTTCATAAGAGTCTTGTCATTTCCTACTCATTCCAGACTATTCTCCAGATGGATTACACAAGCTTGAATTTATGGTCAATATAAAGCATAGATAAGCTTTGGGGATTCCATGATATTTTCCTAAACTATGTCCAGCATAGTTGCAAAAAAATACATATGACAATATTTGAAGACTTAGTTATCTCTTAAATGTGTTGTAAACATTCCCAGACCAAGTTGGATGTGTTCTTCAGCCCTAAAGAAAAAAAAAGGTATTTTTAAAGCTCAACAATGTGAGACTAACGAGTTACATTTTTTACGAACAACTTAAATTATCAGTCTTGTGGTACATCTTTCGAGTGTGACAGTGTTGATATTTACAACTTTTATTGTGGCTGTCATTTCAACATAGTCCAAGTATGGGAAATGAAATAGATATTAAGATGTCTTAGAATACTGAGTATTCTGATATGCTTACTGTGGTCCCATTGACTTAGCAGTATATTGACACATATTTGCTTCTCCACATATTCAAAAGAACCAATGTTTTCTTTTCAGAAGTGATTTCATATCCCATCATAAATATACTCTCAGGCCTGGTGAGAGAATTCCTGGAAACCGAAGAACATTTACTCATATAATGTGTATGTGGGTGTTTTCTTTAATTTATGGAGTTCTTGGAGTGAGTAAATTAAAAAAGTGGTGTGTTCGCTTTCCACATTTTGTTATTTCTAAGGAGAATTTATTTCACAGCAGGTTTATAATTTAAACAGCATTTGTGATCTTCTGTGAAATTTTCAGTTGTATCTTTGCCATGAAAATGGTTGAGCTATTTTTTAAAAAGGAATTAATCTGAAGGAGAGATTAGTAGAAATATCACTAGTCAGTAACAATTATAGACCTCATTCCGGAATGGATTGTGGCTCTTTATGTTCCTGGAGCAAGCAGATGCCCTTGGGCTCTACTAGCATGAGACAGGACATACGGAGATGTTACTGGGGCCCGCTCACCAAATCGATGAACAACGGGAAGACAGTGATACAGTGATGAAGCTAGAGACTGTGAAACCTAGTTCTAACTTTGATGTAAACAACCATAATCTTGACTAACATTGTCTGGATCCTAATTTCTTGACCCATGAAAAGAGGAGTTTTATTAGGTGAGTTTTAGTATATTTTCCAGATCTTAGTCTTCTTTAGGAGTTGACACAGCTGTTTGGCAGCCTGAAAAAAAGGCTAAAATTGTTAAAGTTATTAATTTTATGTGATATGATTTAATATGTGCGTGTTCAAGTCTGGAGTTTAAAGTTCATAGAATTCATTAGTTGACATATACTTTATAATAAAAATCAGAATCAGGAATATTAGTTAACTTGAAAATGTATCAGTTCTTAGTTGGTCCACATTGTAGCAAGGAAAATAGACATATGGATTGTTTATGGATAATATGACAAGTGATCTTGCAATAACACCTAAATCAGAACTTCTCTGCTAAATGCATCCCACTTCATATATGAGCTCTTCATTTGGTTGTGTTATGGCATTTCAAATATCCCAGGAAGAACAGTTTGCAACAATGTCTGCTGAGAAAACTCTTTCCTTTTCTGTGTGTAAATAATGCCACACATATACCCACACTAGTAGAAGTAGGATTCCTGCAAAATTGTCTGCCTCTTGTTCGATCTCCGCATGCTATGATCAAATCACATTCGCAGTGTTCATATTAAACTAATTGAGTCCGTATTACCACCATATATCACATAAATCCCTGTAAGAATTTACTGACTTCTTTCCTGTTCCTCTGTGTTTTCTGAGACTCCGTTGACTTCCAATTGTGCCTCGAATTTCAAGATGCAATGTGATGTGTCCCATTGTGGTGCACCTTCAATCTCATCATAGGGCTTGACCTTTTGACCATAAATCTTTAGCTATTCTGGGTCAAGTTTGATACTTCAATTTAGAAATTTCATTCAAAGCTGACCTCTTTTATATATGTGTGTATGTGTGTGCGGATGCATACATATATATATATATATGCATATTAGAAAAAATTGAAGACATACAATGTGTATCTTCAATTTTTCTAAACTTACATGCTTGATGACCACTGGTGTCAGAAATGATGTATATTATATGTGTATTAGTGATCCACAGGAAAAAAAGCTAGTTTTTCTGTACATAGGAACAGTAACAGAATTGTCCCTTTAAATTTCCCAAAGGCCATATACTCACAGCGCTTGCTATTTTAGGTGTTTTTGTTTGTTTGTTTGTTTTGGGCCACACCAAGCACTGCTCAGGGCATATTCCTGGTTTTGCTCAGGACTCACTCCTGGTGGTCCTATAGGACAGCATAGAGTGCCCAGCTCAGACCCAGTTCAGACACATGCAAGGTAAGTATCTTACATGCTATAGCCCCTCTGGTTCCTATTTGTCATTTTGGTAATAATCATTCTAACGGGTTTAAGATGCTGTCTGTTTTTTGATATGAAGTTTTCTGATCATTAATGAGATTTTACATTGTGCATGAGTTTTTTTTTCCTCTACCTATTGGCTATCTGTGTATTTTCTGTATATCTATTTAGAGATCCTATTTTCAAGCAACTGAGTGTCTTATATTATACAAATATATTTTAAATTTTAGCAGGTCATCAGATATTTGCTTTGCAGTTTTTTTTTTCTATTCAGCAGGCCGTTTTAAAAAAATTGCCAATGGTTTACTTTGTTGTACAAGTTTTAAATTTCATGTTGACCCACTTCTTTATTTTTAGCACATTAAATAGTACATGAAAAAAATAAGCCTAATCAATATGACATTTTTTCTATTTTTCACTCTAAAGCATTGATAAAATGAAAGTAACCATCCATTGACTTTTCATACCAATTTTTTATGTAAAATACCTTTACTATTTTTGAAAAAATTGGAATGTTTGAAATTACTTGAACTTTTTAGTATTGTCATATTCTTAGTTCCTTGAAATCATATACCTGTGAAGTATCAAAGAAAAAAAGAGAAGCTCTTATTTGAAGTAACTTAAATTATATTTTTACTACTTGTTCAAATATCAATATGTGGGAAACTTTTTTTTTTATTAAATATTTTATTATACCACCGTGAGATATACAATTACAACATTCTTCATGTTTAGAGGTTTCGGTCACATAGTGTTCCAGCACCCGCCCTCCACCAGTGCCCATTTCCCACCACCAATGTCCACCAATTCCTTCCCTCTCCCATAGCCTGCCTAAATGGCAGGCTCTTTGTCTCTTTTCTCTCTCACTGTGGGAAACATTTAATTAGTAATGTGGTTAATGACTGTCTAACAATTATTCACACTTTTCAACTTTTTATTCTTGTTTTTTTAAAAGGAAAATGTTGTCATTTCTTTTAATTGTTTTTCTCATTCTTAAATGCCTAAGTACTAATATATTGGTAAATTGCCATCAGTTTTGACGTGAAATAATTTACTTTCTTTTGGACTCTTCCTTTTAAAATGTTATCTTCTTTATTTATTTTTTTAATTTGGTTTGGCTGCAACACCCGCTATGCTCAGGGATTACTTCAGTCTCTGGGTTCTGAGATGACTCCTGGCACACTCAGGTGGCAGTGATGGGCTCGACTCTTCGTCAGCGTATTCATGCAAACAATCCCTTACGTGCTCTTCCAGCATAATCTCAATTACTGTTTTTACCAAAAGATCCAATATCGCATCTTATTGATAAATCTTATGTTTATAATAATTGGCAAAATAATGAATGAAAATAATAAAAATGTTTATACAGTCACTATCTATCACTATCCTCCCGTTGATCATCTATTTGCTAGAGCGGGCACCAGTAACATCTCCTCATGTCCTGTCTCATGCTAGTAGAGCCCAAGGGCACCTATTTGCTCCAGGAACATAAAGAGCCTCACGATCACGATCACGATCTTCCCGTTAATCATCTATTTGCTAGAGCGGGCACCAGTAATATCTCAATATGTCCTGTCACATGCTGTAGAGCCAAGGGCTTGGTACAGGAACATAAAGAGCCTCAAACCATTATATTGGGTCATGAGAATGATCTAATATAATTGTACTGGCATTTGGCATATCAAATACAACCACGAGCAGCTTGCTAGGCTTGCCGTCGGGAGGCATACTCTATAAACACCTCCAAATAAAGCCTTTTTGATGAACCGTGGCGCTTGCGGCCGGGTTGGGCTGTCGGCTGGGTGGAGTTCTGATGAGGGAAGTCAATGTGGAAAATGGCGGCGCCCATGGGTGGGTGGGGGTCGTCTGGCTTGTTGTGAGGTTCTGCCGGGTGGTGGGCCAAGGCGGGACCCACCATGCCTCCCGACAGCCTCATGAACGGCTGGGCACAGGGAGAGCAGGAACCGCTCTGCCCCGTGTCTGAGGTCTCTGGACCAGCATACCTGGGCCGGATTGAGGAAGAAACTGCTCCAGGGTGGGTGTCGATGATCCGGGCTGTGATGGGCTGGTCGGCTGGGTGGAGTTCTACAGTCATGTGGAATTAGTAAAAACATGTGAGTGGAAAATGGAATTAAAATGTGTTAGTCATATAATAAAAAATATACAGTATAAAATATACAGGGTAATTTCCATGTAGGAAATAGAGGGTAATTATAATAAGTTGTGCATCAAAAGTTTTATATTTGCCAACTGAGTAGTGGTTTTTCTTACATTGAACCCAGGTTTTCTTGTCTATGCAGTAAGTCATGAGCCCTAAGCAAGAGGAGACAATGTCATTATTTGAACTTCCTGGATTTGTCACCAAATGGCTTAATCTATTGACACTGATATGTACTACTGGTGGATCTCAACTTGAATGTGGCTTAATGAGCACAAATTGCATTGCCAATGCCAGTGTGTTAAGATATTGGTGGCTATATAATCTTATTTTTTGTTTTCAATTAGTAGGAAAGATTCTGTCTAGATTTATCATATATTTTACCATATCTACTGGTGCCTAAGGCATAGTTTTCTGAACTCTCAAGTCTATATTCTTGTAGATATGGAAGTATAACAAAACAATTAAACACATTTTTCTGGACCTCTTTTTATTTTTTAAATGTTATAATATCACTGTGAGATACACAATTACAAAGATGTTCATGGTTGGGTTTTAGTTATACAGTGTTACAGCACCCAACACTCCACCAGTGCATATTTTCTACCACCAATTCCCCTAATTGCCTCAGGCACTCTTCTCCTTCTCCTCTTTCTCCTCCTCCTCCTCCTCCTCTTCCTCCTTTTCCTTCATCTCCCTCTCTTCCTTCTCCTCCCTCTCTATTCCTCCTCCTCTTACTCTTACTCTTCTTCTTCTTCTTCTTCTTCTTCTTCTTCTACTTTTCTTCCTCCTTCTTTTCCTCCTCTTTTTTCCTCTTCCTCTTCCTTCTCCTCCTCCTCTTTCTCATCCTTCTTCTCTCTCCCTTCTCTTACAGTGTGGATCGCAATACATACATTTAGGGAGTAGCATATGCCCTTTTCCCAAGTTCAATGCTCATTTCTACTCTAGTGTTTTTAAACTCACCTAATAATATATTCTATAAACGCCTAGTCTGGTGTTATAATTTCCTGCAATTATTAGCACACTGGTTCCCTCACTATCTTACCTAGCCTCTGAGTTCCACAGACTTGTGGTAGACTCCAACCATGAGAGGTCCTCCTGGTTCATGTTTTGCCTGGCCTTGGATATTAGTCTATACTATTTTTATATCCTGCAAATGAATGCAGTCATTCTATATCTGTCTTTTTCTTCTGAGTAACTTCACTCAGCATGATACTCTCCATATCCATCCATTTATCAGCAAATTTCATAACTTTTCCCCAGCAGCTGCAGATATTCCATTGTGCAGCTGTATCATTGTTTCTTTATCCAGTCATCTGTTCTCAGACACTCAGGTTGTTTCCATACTCTGCCTACTGAGACTAGTGCTGCAATGAATATAGAAGTGCAGATGGTGTTTCTGTTATGTGATTTTGGGCTCCCAGGGTATATTCCCAGGAGTGGTATGTCCAGGACAAATGGGAGCTTAATTTCTAGTTTTTTAAGGAATGTCCATATTGTTTTCCAAAAAGGCTCGACCAGTAAGCATTCCCACCAACAATGAATGAGAGTTTCTTTTTACCCTCATCTACGCGCCAGCACTGGTTGTTCTTGCTTTTTTGGATGTGCCAGTCTCTGTGGTGTGATATGATGTCTCTTGTTATTTTGATTTGCATCTTCCTGATGATTAGTGATGAAGAGCATTTTTCATATGCCTTTTGGCCACTCAATTTCTTTGAGAAAAATTTATGTTTATTTCTTCTCCCCATTTTTTGATGGGGTTGGCTTTTTCTTTTTGTAAAGTTTATCAGTCCTTTATATATCATAGAAATTAACCTCTTACCAGATGGGCATTGGTGAATAATCTTTCCCAAAGTATTGGCTGTCTTTGTATATATTGGTTTTCTGACCTCTCTAGAATGTTATTCTCATCAACTTCAATAAGTATTACCTGTAGCTCAGTATTATATTTTATATAAACATTCACATGTAAATGATGCAGTTTCTTCAAATTATAACCCCAGGAGTACCCACCACCACTGACCCTGCATCCCTGAATTACTATTTACTGGAACATCAGACCAGCCTAATCAGTCTCACCAGCTGGTAAGGATCCCTAATGCAAGGGACCCAAAGTTTGTTCTGTGGCACTGAAATTTAATCCCTGACAGCTTCACAGTCCTGGGTTCTTGAAGAGGAGAAAATAAAAATAGAAGTGAGAACAATTAAAAGTAAATAATTACATAAGCTTTAAGAGCTAAACATTCAGAGGGAAGGAAAACAGTTAGCACAAGCACCCTTTAATTGACGTTTACTGTATTTCAGGGCTAGGGCGCAACATTAAAACAGTCTATTGTGGTCAATTCTTTGCCATTCGGCCACTGCCCAGGGATTTCCATTCTTTTCCTCCTCATATATTTTCACTCTTTGAGTCTCTGGCTCTATGAGTTTAGTGGTTGCAGTATTATGACAAGCATGCATTAGACTCCGGTGGGAGTCGGGGTTCAGGTCCTTTGGTCTCAACATATATTTTTAAAAATGCATTTATTCGTTGATGAGCATCTGGTCTATTTTAGGTATTACTAAAACTATCATAGGAATATATAGATCTCAAATTAGTTTTGTACTGCTCATAGATACATTAATTATCTGTGCTCTTTGAGTTTAGTAGGGATCAGTATGTAATTTATTTCAGTGCTATTTGTTTCTTTCTTTGGATACTGACCATAGTCTAACTGCTGCTCCCAAAAGTAAAGATTTCTGAGTCTAATTGTTTTCAAGTAAGTCTTTAAAGTTCTCTACCTAGAATATTTGCCTTAAAATGCAGTCTAGTTGTAATTCAATGTGAATTACCAACTTAGAAATGAATCAAAATTGCACCCCTATAATGACTGTGAAGAGTGTCATGGATATTGAACTGATACAAAATGTGATGACAGACCACATCACACTTAGAATAAGACTGGGATAAAGTTTCAATTACTCTTTCTGCTTTTGATAGGTGAGAGAGTTAAGATAGAGTTCAAGATTGGCTTGTCTAGTGCCAGTTCTATATTAGGTATGCAGATATATCTCTATCTTTTGGCAGACAAGTAGAATTTTATAAAAAAAATTTCCTAATGGAATAATTCAAGAGATTACTACGCAATTATATACTGAAAACTCTAGGTTAGTAAAATGTTTCCTGATGTGTTATATCTTACTAACTTACTTCCAGGATAAGAAAGATTTAAAGAAAAGTTATAAACAGGTTTGTGCTGATAAATATTTGCCGAGGATCCTCCAAATATATTTGAACTTGTTTAGAGACTGGATGTCAATATGTTTAAATTGAAATCCTGAGATTGGATAGATATGGACTTATAAGACCAACCACACTATCAAACTTCCTTAATTTTTTTTTATTTTAGGATTTGCTATCTTTCTTTGGCAACTGTGATATCTGTTTTCCAAACTCCAACCCTCAACTTTCCCCACCCTTTCTTCTCACTGACCACACTTTCTTTTCTTATTTGGAAAAATTTGCCATTTGTTTTGTTATCTTTTTGCTTCCTGGCTCTGCATCATTCTCCAAAATTATCTTTTGTCACTTGAACCAAAGTATAAATGAATTTTCTTAAGATCTATTCTAAAAAGAGCTATGGAAAAGAAATAAGAAGGTTGGCTATAAATAAAAATTTGGTTTATAATACATGAGAGAATTAAGTTAATCTTAGAATTCATAAATAATGTTCTTTACTTTCATTTTATGTTTTGTTTTTCAAGTCTGTCATGCTTTCTCCTTTGTGCTTTATCTGGTAATTAAAAGGTAGTTACTCAGCAGGTGGATTTTCCTCAGCTGCCAGAATTTCTACTAAAATATGATTTAAAACACCTTGACTCAAATAGGGCCTTGACAAGTAAGTGGTTTTTAAAGAATTGCATAATGAATTTGATTCTTTGGAAAGTTTATTTTCTATCCATGACTATACTTTGAAGTAAAACTACTAATTGTTATTCAACTATATTTCATTATAGTTAATTGGCTTCCAACATTTGAAAATGATTTACTCCCACTACTTCAGAAGCTACTAATAGCAGCCCCCTACATCACAATCTTGACTGAATAGCTTCATGTTCTTTTCTGATTACATTGTCTTTGCAATTCCAAATTTAACAAGGTGATTATATCCTTGAGCTTTTTTGTACTTTGCAAATGTTTAATATGGTAATACTCAAAGAATCCCATTTTAAAATGTAATCTTAAATCTTTTCTCCCTCCAATGTGCTGGTCCCAAATTTCAAAAAAATGTTCATAAAGAGCAGCAGGCTCAACAGCAGTTGAGGAAATCCAGGAGGAATTTGGCAGGTAGGAACATATGAGTAAATAAATAAATATATCAAACAGAATTATTTTCCCTCCTGTATTACTTTATGTGCAGTCCAGGGCAATCAAATGTATTGTTATATGTACAACATCACTGGGAACATCTGGCTTATTGAAGAGACAGTCCTGTGAACAGGCACAATGGGAACAGAGCTGTTACAACCTTTAGTTTATAAGAATTAAACAAATAAATTAAGCTCTCGTTTGTGACCTGTGTGATCCACAGGCAAATCACTTTGCTTTTTGGAACATCTGTAAAATGGGTACAATAGTGTCTGTCATAAGTCTCCCACAGTGTCTCATCAAGTAGTTCATTATACTTAATAGATATTTATTGATAAATAGCAAATAATTGATAACAGCCATAGATAAAACAGAGGTAATGGTGCCTCAGGAAGTCAAGGTGTTTGCTCCATTGTAACTTTTACCATCTAATGTGTCGCCATTCAAAGAACAGTGCATTCAAGTAGCATCAGAATCCCCTGGGAACTTGTTATAATCCAGAATCTTAGGCCCTTCTCAGACCTACTGAATCAAAATCTGTATTTTTAACAAGCTCCCCAGGTGATTGGTTGGCACATTAAAGTTTGATAAGAACTAGCCTGGTATGTATTAGAAAAACTCATGTTGAAGTTATGAAAGTGCTATGCAAATATTTTGGAATGATCAGTTATTCACAAAAGACAGAATCAAGTTGTATTTAAATTTTCAAGGACATATATGCTTATTAGAACAAAATTTTATTTCTATTTATGTATAGGAAAAAATAAATGCTGATTGCTACTTACATAATTATTAGACATATATTCCTGACACTAAAGATGTGAAAGAATTGTGTCAGAAAATATAGAAAGTTTCAGAGAAACTCTCCTTTGAAGTTCACATAACAGACAAGAATGAAAAAGCTACCTGGTTCAAATCAGCTTAACCAGGGAATCATCTTAAGGTTGTTCATGGAAAGTATTATCTCAGAGTACTTACTCCTTGTGACTTCACAAATGAAAAAAACACAAAGAAAAAATGTCTTTCCATTTTGGGAAGAAAGTACAGTTAAGACAGGGAATAAGAAACAGAGAAACGAGAAAGAAAATAACAGAGGTGATGAGATAAGAGATGGGTCTGAAAGAGAATGAGTAAGTTATAAGTATATGGCTTGTCTTCTGTGGGTGCTTCAGACTTCAAAAAGGCACGTACAATATATTTCAGGTTTGATATTTCTGAGCAGAACAGCCACAAACTATTGTCAGTAATTTAGCAGAGACACTATGTCAAGGACAAAATCCACACTCACAACCCCTTATTTAACTAAATTACATGCAATTGCCAATGGCAAGTTCTATTGGAATCTTCTTATCATGGCAAGCGTACTCAATATTCTAAACAGTATTATGAAACAAGGGGAAAAACTCTCAGACTGGGCTACAAATTCTCTGAGGATCCAAGCAAGGAAAATATTGAATAACACTACAAAAATGGTTGTGTTAACTTTTGAGAAGCTTGTAAATTTTATTGATCCTATGCATAAAATGATACTCTCAAGCACTGCTTCTGAAAAGTAAGTAGATAATATTAACTGCATTTGTTACAGACTATTCAGTTTCAGTTCAAGAACCAAGAAGATTCCTGAATGAACTATCCTATTACCAAGCTTGCTAGAAGGACCTAAGTACTGAAACATCAAGTATTGTGACAATAGTGTGCCATTAAGCAGTTTCCAAATTCTGCTACCAAGTGGACAGCACCCTGCTGATTAATGGAATCCTCTACAACAGTAGAGAACTTAATCTAGTTCAGCTAAATTTGGAACACATTTACAGTGTGACATCAATACAACTACAAACAACCAAGGGTCCCAACAAGTATTAATTAGACATAGCAAATAAAAGTTGCATGTTTTATAGTCAAGTATACAAGGTTTAATAATTGTAAAAATATGAAAAGACAGTAGTAACTGAATCAGTTACTATTCAGTCTTCTAAAGGGTTCAACTCCAAACTTACTGTAGTTTCTATAAATGGCCTCTGGTATAGATATCAGTGACATTTCTGCATAGAGGCTAATGCATGTACGGCTGTAAAATACTGATACAAAGTTTGGAAGATTGGAAATAATAGTAATATTATATACAAAGACATCAAATGATTATGTTGACTTTAGAGCAGCTTAAGGTCAAAAGTAATGATAATGGTTATTGTGATTTCAGAGTGAATTAGCTGCCTTACTAGTCCCAGAAATAAATTGAGACAATTAAAATATATGCAAACATTGAACACATTTCTCATATTGATTTCAATATTTACTATTGGGTAAAATTTGTTTTGTTTTCTAGTTATCTTCTCAACTCTGAGTCCTTTGGATGTTCAGATTGTGTTTATATTATAGCAATAGTTGTTTATGACAAGTAGCATAATTGATGATAATTATTATATTCTAAACCATCATTGAGGATGTATTCCAGGACTTCATCGATCTACTCGCTAGAAAATAAACTGATCATCAAGAAAATTGTATTCTAATCTTAATGGTTATTATAAACTAGAGAGGAATATAACTACTGATCAAACGATTTTACTTGAAATGAGACTCCAGTGCTAGAGTATTAAAAATATTTGAAGTTAAATTGACTATTGAATATGTTTGATGTGAGGGGAAGTTACTTCACACAAATATGCAATCAAATCTCAAACTCAGGGTGACTTTAAAAGAGAGCTTCTTTATAGCTAGGAAGGTATCAAGTTACATCTCTAAATACTCTATACTGAACTTTTAATTGTTAACTTAATCTTTTATTTGCCAGTGTTCTTTTCCCCCTCAAAACTACTTCTATAGTCAATACACGTTTTGGTAATGTCAGACTGGAACTCACCTTTGAATACACACTAAATGTCTGTAGGACAAGCCACAATATGTAAAAGAAGCAAGAGATAGAGAGACAGAGACAGAGACAGAGAGAGGAAGAGAAAGAGAGGAAAAGAAAAGGTGCCTGCTATAGAGGCAGGTGGGGGTGGGTGGGAGGAAATGTGGGGACATTGGTGATGGGCATGGGACACTGGTGGGGGATGGGTGTTGAAAGCCTGTAGTATCGAGAACCAATTATGTACACCTTTGTAATTGTATACCTCACCATGGTATAATAAAATTTTATAATAAAAGCCAATATATGTTTTATTTAAATAATTTGGGTATAATTCAATTATGGAGTTAACATATCAAAAATATATTTTGGATAAAATTTAACGCCCTTTACAAGAAAATAAGAAAATGAAAAAGGCAATCAGTATCTTAACTAAACTGATAGCAGTATTTATACTTGTTTTAAGAAACATATTTCAGTTCATTTTATTTGTAGAGTACAAGGTATTTTCAGTTCTGAAATGTGAAATCTTTTGTATTTTAAAATGTGAAATCTTTTTTTTTTAATCATTTCAAGTTTTGTTTTATTTATTTATTTATTTATTTTTTAACATTTTATTATACCACCGTGAGATATACAATTACAACTTTGTTCACGTTTGGAGGTTTCGGTCACACAGTGTTCCAGCACCCTGCCCTCCACCAGTGCCCATCACCCACCACCCATGTCCACAACTCCCTCCCCCTCCCACATCCTGCTTAAATGGCAGGTTCTTTATCTCCTCTCTCTCTCTCTCTCTCTCTCTCTCTCTCTCTTCCTTCTCCTACACATTGTGGGTTGCACTACATACACTTAGAAGCCATCATTTGCATTTTTTGCCTGCATTTAATGCTCAGTTCTATGTTGGTATCAGACCTTTTGACATTTATTTATTCACACATGTTCCCTTCTCTATCTTACCTAACCTCTGACTCCCACACGCTTGTGGTAATTTCCACTTTTGGTAAGATCACCTGGTATATTTATGTCATGCAAATAAATGCAGTCATTCTATGTCTCTCTCTTTCCTTCTGACTAATTTCACTCAACATGATTCTTTCCATGTCCATCCATTTATAGGCAAATTTCATAACTTCATTTTTCCTAAAAGCTGCATAGTATTCCATTGTGTAGATGTACCACAGTTTCTTCATCCAGTCATCAGTTGTCGGGCATACTGGTTGTTTCCAGATTCTGGCTATTGTGAATAGTGCTGCTATGAAAATAAAAGTGTGGATTGTGTTTCCGCTGTGTGTTTTTGGCTTCCCAGGGTATATTCCCAGGAGTGGTATGGCTGGGTCAAAGGGGAGCTCAATTTCTAGTCTTTGGAGGAATGTCCGTATTGTTTTCCAGAAAGGTTGTACAAGTCGACATTCCCACCAACAATGTATGAGAGTCCCCTTTTCCCCGCATCCACGCCAGCATTTGTTGCTTTTACCCTTTTGGATATGGGCCAGTCTCTGTGGTGTGAGGTGATATCTCATTGTTGTTTTGATTTGCATCTCTCTGATGATTAGTGATGATGAGCATTTTTTCATATGCCTTTTGGCCATTCGAATTTCTTCCTTGTCAAAGTTTCTGTTCATCTCTTCTCCCCATTTTCTAATGGGGTTGGCTTTTTTTTTCTTATATAGCTGTACCAGTGCCTGATATACCCTGGATATTAACCCCTTATCAGATGGGTTTATTTTTCCCATTGTGGACTGTCTTTCTATCTTGGTCACTGTTTCTTTTCGAGGTACAGAAGCTCTTCAGTTTCATGTAGTCCCATATGTTTATATTTTCTTCTAGTTGCTTTGTTAATGGTGTTTCACCTTTGAAGATGTCTTTAGCTTCAATGTCGTGGGAGGTTTTTTTCCTATATTTTCTTCAACGTACTTTATGGAATCAGGTCTGACATTGAGATCTTTAATCCATTTTGATTTGATTTTTGTGCAAGGCGTTAGACACAGGTCTAAATTCATTTTTTTACATGTAGCTGTCCAGTTTTCCCAGCACCACTTGTTGAAGAGGCTTTCCTTACTCCAGTTTGGACTCTTTGCACCTTCATCAAAGATTAACTGATCATGTCTTTGAGGGTGGGTGTCAGGATACTCAACTCTATTCCATAGGTCCACAGATCTGTTTTTATTCCAGTACCATGCTGTTTTAATTACTGCTGCTTTGTAATACAGTTTAAGGTTGGGAAAGGCGATGCCTCCCATCTTCTTCTTCCCAAGGATTGCTTTAGCTATCCGTGGGGGTTTACTATTCCATACAAAGTGAAATCTCTTTTGTACTTTTAAAAATACAAATCTTTTTATTTTTTTAGAGGTTATTTTTTTTTTACTGCTCTAATAAGCACACAGATTCTTTGTCAATTTTTTTGGGGATATTTCTAAATATTATTTTTATATCTTAGAGTATAGTATAAGCTCTCATATTAAAAAGTCCTAGCAACTGTTGCTATAGAACATTTTATAAATTTGATTAGCTGCTGGCTAACTGCTAAGCCTGTTGATTTATATATCTCTATTAATAGTTTGTCCTGTATATAATGTCCATTACCATTTATGAAAGGAGAGTTCTGAGAAAAAATACTTTGATGAAGAGTCTAGCTCTGTTTACTGTGATGGCTCTCATTTGTGTTTATAATATTAGAAACTGGTAATATCTGACGCTGACATTTATGAACCACTTATAGTTAGAAACTGATATATGCTTTTTACATTTATTAATTAATTTTCTTTTCAAAGAATCATCGTGAGCTAAGTAGTTTTTTTCTATTTTAGTGATGAAGAAATTGGATTTGAAAGTTGTGAAATAAATATACCTAAGACTGGACAACTGCAAAGGTAAATTTAGACTTGAACCCAACAAGCCTATATTCAGAGTCCCTGAGCTTCACTCTAGTTGTCTTAAAACACAACTTTGAAGGTCTCAGCTTACTATTCTTTAAAAGACATATTTGACTAGAATTACATGTCATACTTCTCTTCTTCTGCATGTGTAAAAATCTTGTAGTTCAGCAATGTATGTTAAAAACTTTATGGGCCGAACCAATAGTATAGTCTGAATTAGAAGGGCATTACACATGGCTGACTCTGGGTTTGTTCCCTGGCATCCCATATGGTCCCTTGAGCATGCTAGGAGTGATTCTTGAGTAAAGAGCCATGAGTAACCTCTAAGCACATCCAAGTACCCCTCCCCCAAAAAAAACCCTTTATAGTAACGAATGGTACCATGTTTGTAATGTCTTAATTAAATCACAAATATATATCTCATAATAAACTAAAACATTATGACTTTTATGAGTTTTTTTAGTGATGTACAGTTAAAGATTATTTATATTTAATTTGCATATTTGGACAAAATCACACATAGAAAATTCAAATTATATATATATGTCTAACATTTTACATATTTGTCTAACATTTTGACAGTCCTGTAAGAGAAGTAATTTCTTCTAATTCAGACTTTGTGACTAAACTGATAATGAAATCACATCAGATATTAGAGACCCACTGTGAAAAGACAAAGGGTAAATGCACAAACATGTACATATATTTAATTCATAATAATCTTTAGAAGTAAATAAAAACTATATCTTCTACTAAGTACTGTATGGTTCTACACAGAATTTATTAATTTTATAATAATTTAAAATAATCTTAGAAGCAAATAAAAATTGCAGCACTGCTCAGTACTAAATGGTATTATACTGAATTTATAGATATTACAATAATCCTTTGAGATGAATGCCAATATTTAATAACAATTAATATCACTGACATTAATAAAACTGACGTTAATAAAACAATTAATAAAACTGACATTCAGGGAATTTTAACACATTTTCAAGGGCATAGATTCATCATATAAAAACCCATGATTCAAACCCCATATTTTATTCCAAATCCTAGAGTCTAAGACTAAAAAATAATGAAGTGGGTAAGGGTCTTGTCTTGCATAAAACCTAAGATGGATATGATCCATGAACTACATATGGCTGCTGAGTCTCACTGCTAGTTATCCCTAAGTACAGTAAGCCCTGCTACTGCTGGGGTGCACATCAGGATGCCCCGTGCCTCTCTCTGCTCCTCAAAATCCAATCTTAGGCACTTTATAATCTACTGTGTTTCATGTGAGACCAATGTTTAACTTTTTAGAAAAAAGGAGCTTAAATTACACAAGCGGAATGTTATCATATATAATATTAATTATAATACTCTTAAAGGTGATGATTATTAATTTTTTAAATTATTCTGCTTGTCTGGTGTTGGGAACACAGTGGTACACAGTGCTGAGTGCTGCTTAGATCTCAGGCATTGTCTTGCTGGCCCCCAAATTTTTATTTTATGTAAAATATAGTATGCAGTTATTTTAAAGGGATTTACTTACCTGACATTTCTACCAGTACACTTGAAAGCAGATTAAAGTAAAAAGGTAATTTCGACCTCAGATTAGTTAGACTGAAATTTATAACAAACTCTTTTGTTTTTGTTTTGGGGCCATACATAGCAGTGCTCAGGGCTTACTCCTGGCTTTGTACTCAGGGATCAGTCCTGGAGGCACTTGGGGACCATATGTGGTAAGGGAAATCAACCCCTCGGTCAGCTGTGTGCAAAACAAGAGCTTTATACACTCTACT
This sequence comes from Cryptotis parvus, assembly GCA_021461705.1. NCBI lineage: Eukaryota > Metazoa > Chordata > Mammalia > Eulipotyphla > Soricidae > Cryptotis > Cryptotis parvus. Next base: position 142,494 of record JAJIBD010025985.1, on the reverse strand, counting down.
GTCATAGGACCTTAAAACTAATGTTTTTTGTGCATAATAATTACCACATTTCCTATTAAGTTCCTTTGTACAAGGCTCCAAAACAGTATATACAAAACTTTTAATATGTAATTGACATTTTGCCTTGCATATTTTATAGCATTGTTAAAGTCAAAATGTTCAAAGTGGTAATATATTGATTGCTTCTCATATCTGTATTTCATTTAAAATTCTCTAATTTAGCACATAGTGATCTGCCCTCCCTCATTCTCAAGTCAGAAATTGGGACTCCTTTCTTGGTTCTTTACTCTCTTCATGCAAGCAATTACCAATGTTGTGATCATATTTCAGCATTTTCAGAAGGTTATGTAGGTAAAATCTTACAACACATAGACCAGTTGAATTTGTATCTTTTATCTAGTAATAGGCACATAAGTTCCTCCCCTGTTGTTATATTGGCTCCATAACTAATTTTTTTTTGAATTAGTCAGTTTGGAGCTTAATTTTCTTCTGGATATCATATTTTGTGTGAACATATATTCATAACCTATTTACTTCAGCTAATTTTTGTCTCTATCGCTGGATAAAATTTGGACACAAATATTATTTCATCTTGAGAAATTAAAACCAAATATCCCTATTTGATAAAAGCATAAAGATCCTGACACTTTTGTTGACAGATGGTCCTTATCACACTGAATTCCAGGATTACACTATGTGTTCTGCTTAGGTCATCTTTGCTCATAAATCTTAACTGGATTCTGTATTTCCTTTTAAAATTCAGGATATAAATCTTGTCACAACCTTAAATTATTGAGGTATTAGTATAATGGACTCAGATTTCACCTTCACAAAAAAATAACCTTATAGTATCTTAATATTACCTCAGCCTGTTTCTTTTCCACCTTTATCTATCAAACGGTTTGAGGCTCTTTGTATTCCTGAAGCAAGCAGATGCCTTTGTGCTACACTGGCACATGATAGGGTCAAATGGAAATATTACTGGTGCCTGCTCGAGCAAATCGACGAATAACGGGATGTCAAGTGATCAAGTGATCAAGTGATCTATCAAACATATCTACACACATGCATACACACATGTACACACACATATGCACACACATTCCACTACCACCATCATTGTTTAAAATTCATAATTATCTTAATTCCATTACGCCATCTGCTAGATTTTTTGAAATGAAGAAATTTTGGACAGTTACGTGGATTAAAATATTAGTAGCTTAATCTTAGTTTCTTCCCTTTAAAGAACTTTTAACTTTCACAAATTTTCTATCTGAAAACTAGAACTCTTTAGAATACATTTAAATTAGTCCATTTTAATTCTAAGTTTATATTATTTTATCTAATAATTTTATTTTAGCTTCTTGGCACTGGCAGCTTAATTTTGATGCTATTATGTTTGGGAAACTTGCTATCAAAATTTTGTTTCTGTTAAATATGTTTCAAAACATTTTGAAGAGTGTCATAAATATTTGAGTAAGTAAGTAAGTTTCATTCTTTCAAGATGTTTACTGTCTGGAAAGAAACTAAAAAATTTGAACTCTTAAGAGTTATTTTAGAAAATAATTTATTTCCTGTTTCTATTAAGTATTTATGGTAAAAAAGTAGCATTTTAAAGGTGTAATAGAAGTTTTTTAGTTGCGATATCCTACCTAACAAAATCATTTAATATGTTTCAATATAATTCTCTAAAGTGCTGCTAAAATTGCAGTTATTCTCAGTATACCATTAACTTTTTAAGCACTCACATTCGGTAATGGAATGTGAAATGTTTCATGTCTTAAATTTCCCTGATGTGTTATTTACTTGAATTTTCACACTTTCCTTGCATGATAAAAATACAGCTAGTATTGATTTTGCTGAGCACAGTTCCTTGAGTTTCATTGTAAATGGTCATATTTTAATTTCTCTACATTTGATATCTTTGATTTGGATTCAGGTATATTTAAAGTATAATGTTTCCTAGGGACATTAAAGGATTATGCTAAGGAAGTGGTATTTAATAACTTGGCTATTGATTACACTATAGTATAATTTTTAGGAACTTATGTAAGTACAGAAAAATTAGTGGTAGTTTTCTTAGTGTTAAGATTCTCATTTCTAGAACTTATTTTTTTCTTGGGCCAATTGAAAAGACAGGTCTTGAGCTGTTAAATTTTAGTACTTTTCCCTCTAGAGTAATCACCTTCATTTAGTAACACCTAAGTCAGTGGTTAAATGTTTCTATGAAATACTGAATGGGGGTGTCAAGCAGGAAAGGAAAAAGTCAGTGTGATTAAGCCTGAAGTCACAAAGGCAAAGTGGAAGAACAAGGAAAACAGTGATATTTTAAAAAGCAGAGTAAATAGCAGAAAGAAAATGCCTCTTTTTCTGACACAAAAATACTGTTTGTTAAAGTGGAATTCATATGCAGGTGAGTTGATGATAAAAAAAATGAATGCTCAAAGAGAGGTGATGTATTTAGTTTGGAATATTTATTAGGATCACGGGAATATTTTAAACCTTTTTTTCTTAAAGGTAATAAACTAACACAGGATCCTTTTGATATGTAGCACTGAGCAAAATTGATGTCTATGTACATCAGATCGGAGTCTAAGTACAAAATTATTTCATTTCCTAATTCCTTGTCATTAATTGTTATAAAATATAAAATTAAAAAGGGTATGACAATAGTTCAAATTTGTGCTTCTAAAACTTAGTTATTACAAGCATTTGAGTCTCTTGAAGGCAGTACCTCAAGATAAAACTATGGTGCCTGGCATGGGTTTGGGGTTTGTTTATATTTTCTAAGCTCTTTGGATGACTCTAATATATACCTAAAATAACAACTACTAGTAAAATGTTATAATAGAATAATTGTTCTATACGCATCATAAACATAAAGATATTATCAATGTCATCAAGTTTTATCAAAGTTATCTACGTTTTCTTACTGAAACACCTGCCTCTCTTTCTCTCAATTGGTGGAAAAAATGCACAGGTTGTCAGACCTGTTGTAGTCATTTTTGTGCTATAATTGCCATCAACTCCAGTATTATAATTACTTGTTAAATGTGTCAGAATTGAACACTCAGATATAGCCTTAGTCTACAATACTAAAATTGCCTACAAAACATCATGGGTATTTATCAGCACTGAGAATGTGGAACAATTTTTACTTGAAGGAGATATCACAGCATTCTTTAGACCAATGAATTTCTTGAAAGTTCACAAATAAGGTGGACATCAGGAGTATTATGGGATGCTTGTTTTTTTTTTTTTTGGCTTTTGGGTCACACCGGCGACAATCAGGGGTTACTCCCTGTTTTTTGCTCAGGAATAACTCCTGGCTTGCGCGGGGACCATATGGGACGTCCGGGATCAAATCCTAGTCGGCTGCATTCAAGGCAAATGTCCTACCCGCTGTGCTATCGCTCCAGCCCCAGGATGCTTGTTTCTGATATGGATAATATAAGTTACTTGCCATATTCTTCTCTATACATTCAATGGGCATGATAAGAACATGGTGAAGCAGAATGATGTGAACAAATTACTGTGGGCCAGTTTTATATACTGTTGTCAGTGAAATAGCTTTGATTCAATGCAATACAGATTAACGTGCCCATATCTGGGGCATGTTTACTGCTGAGCATCTGGATCACATAGCGTTCAGAAATTTTTTTTTCCTACAAAATTCTTCCTTTGGGGGCGGAGCGATAGCTCAGCGGGTAGGGCGTTTGCCTTGCATGCGGCTGGCCTTTGCCGGCCTGGGTTCCCTGGGTTCGATACCCGGCATCCCATATGGTTCCCCAAGCACTGCCAGGAGTAACTTCTGAGTGCAGAGCCAGGAGTAGCCCCTGAGCATTGCGGGTGTGACCCAAAAAGGAAAAAAAAAATCTTCCACTATGCTGTGATGAAAAGCTTATCATTGAATTAATTACATATATGTATATGTATCTATGTATGTTTATATACACATATCTACACATATCCATCCATCCATCCACCCTCTATCCATCCCTCTATCCATCCTCCTATCCATCCCTCTATCCATCCCTCTATCTCTCTCTATCACTCTCTATCTCTCTCTATCTCTCTATCTCTATCTATCTATCTATCTATCTATCTATCTATCTATCTATCTATCTATCTATCTATCTATCTATCTATCTATCTATCTATCTATCTATCTATCTATCTATCTATCTATCTATCTATCTATCTATCGATCTATCGATCTATCAATCATCTATCTATCTATCTATCTATCTATCTATCTATCTATCTATCTATCTATCTATCTATCTATCTATCTATCTATCTATCTATCTATCTATCTATCTATCTATCTATCTATCTATCTATCTATCTATCTGTACATTCCCAATGCTGCCTAGTATCACCAGATTTATTCCCAGTATTGCTCTCCAGGCACTTGGCATATGTGACTTGAACCACATCCTGAGCCTCATCTCTAAACATGAGCTCATTTCAAAAAAAAAATCTTGTCACTATCTTGTCATAGCCATTATTATGAGTGTATTCAGGAATAAGAAGCAGTGTAATTAAAACCAACACCTTAGATAAAATAGGAATATAGTTTACCTTTGCGTAACTTGGGTTTCAACTATGTGACTTCATATTTGTATGTGTGTTTGTATGTATGCATATTTTCTGGGCTCCGTAGCCATGAACTCAAAAGGCTCTAATTTCATAATCTCAGATTCAACCAACTGATATATCAGTTGGAGGATAGCCAGTGGATACAAAGGGCCAGTTATAAGAGTCTTGAGCATCAGTATATTTTGGTTTTAAAGTGAGTTTCTGAAACAAATCCCTCATGGAATACAAGGGAGGAATCTAGTTAAGTTTCAAGTGAGTTAAAGTTTTGCATGGGTGTTGACCCTTATAATTCCTGCATTGTTCAACAATCGTTGTTCTTGATTTTTTGACAACTGAATTCTATCATTCAGCACTGTTAACTCAAAGAACTCAGGCATAAAATAGCAAGAGTGATAGCAATAGAGTTTGTGTAGGCCACCATTCATCAAGTGTTCCACTCTTAAATATTTTTATAACTCAACAACGAGAACCTACATTGTACTCCAGTAATTATCTTGGTAGAAATGGAGTACACCATATTTCCTTAGAACTTGGAAGTCAGTGGTTTGTTCATAACTGGCACATATAGCAAATATCAGTTTGTCTTATTTTTTTTGCAAATGCTAATCCTCTATGAGAATTTGTAGAGTTTGACTTACTGAGAAACTAGAAGACTTGCTGAGCACTAAGAACTCTTTAAATCAGTGTTCTAGAAGCTGGGGGAATTGGAACTCGGCTCTCCCGTAGCTCAGCTGACCATGAGGCCCCCGGAGGACAAATGGGTTTTGGATGTTGGCACATCACCTCTGGGGGTCCCAGAAGAAGCTGGATGAGACTTGCCAACCAAATTAACCACCATTTTCACTGTCCGGATGCTGACCATGAGGCCCCTAAGTTGTGTGGCTGCTTGCGGCCATGAGGTCCATCAAACTGGTGGAAACAGTTATATCTTTTAATGTACTGCATTCTACGATGTGTAGGAAAGGTAGGCAAGAGGGAGAGATAGAGAGGAGAGAAAAGATATACAGAACCTGCCAGGTAGTTGGACTGCAGGAGGTGGGAGGGGGGGTGGGGACATTGGTGATGGGAGATGGGTTCGGGTGGAGGGATGGGTGTTGGAACACTGTAGAACCAAAACTCGAGCATGAGCATCTTGCAATTGTATGTCTAAAAGTGGTGTAATAAAATTAAAAAAAAATCAAATACCTAGGAATCAGCTTAACCAAGTGTGTAAAGGACCTATACAAAGAGAACTACAAGACACTGCTTCAAGAAATAAAAGAGGACACGAGGAAATGGAAACACATTCCCTGCTCATGGATGGGGAGAATTAACATTGTCAAGATGGTAATACTCCCTAGAGCCTTGTACAGATTCAATGAGGTTCCTATAAGGATACCCATGACATTTTTAAAAGAAATTGACCAAACACTCCTGAAATTCGTATGAAATAATAAACCCCCACGGATAGCTAAAAGCAATCCTTGGGAAGAAGAAGATGGGAGGCATCACCTTTCCTAACCTCAAACTGTACTACAAAGCAGCAGTAATTAAAACAGCGTGGTGTGGTACTGGAATAAAAAACAGACCTGTGGACCTATGGAATAGATTGAGTATCTTGATACCCACCTGTTGCAGGACTCCTTTAAGGGCCGCTGCATCCGGCTCAAAACATTAGCACAGTAAAGGCCCTAGGTGAGATGCAGGGAGGGATTACCTAAGGGCATTGGACCCTCCCTGCTTTCCATAACAATGGGAGGAAGGTCTGAGTTGCAGGGGTATAAACTAGCCGGTTTTCACTCTCGCGGCGCTTCTTTTGGGGGCTCTTGCTCGCTGTGAGCGTTGCCCTGCTTGGAAGCTTTACACGTGGTGGTCACCATCTTGGCCTACACGTGGCTGGGGTTCTAGCCTGGAATCCTAAGCATCGGGTTTTTCCTTTTGCTGATTTGTATGCCTGAACCTGTGATAAGTAAAGCCTTTTAAAACTGCATCGGATTCCTGAGTTTTCATCCGTTCCTCGCCACGGAGGTAGAAGGGAACTTCGCTTCCCGGCACTGTCAGGGGACCGGCGGAGCGCCCGACACCCACCCTCAAAGATATGATCAGCTAATTTTTGATAAAAGGTACAAAGAGTCCAAACTGGAGTAAGGGGAAAGCCTCTTCAACAAGTGGTGCTGGGAAAACTGGACAGCAACATGTAAAAAAATGAATTTGGACCTGTGTCTAATGTCGGGGCGCTCCGCCGGGGTCCCCGACAGTGCCGGGAAGCGAGTTCCCTTCTACCTCCAAAGCCGGCGAGGAATGGATGAACACTCAGGAATCCGATGCAGTTTTAAAAGGCTTTACTTATCACAGGTTCAGGCATACAAATCAGCAAAAGGACAAGCCCGGTGCTTAGTATTCCAGGCTAGAACCCCAGCCACGTGTAGGCCAAGATGGCGGCCACCACGTGTAAAGGCTTTGGGAAAGAAAAAGACTTCCAAGCAGGGCGAGCGCTCTCAGCCAGCAAGAGCCCCCCAAAGAAGCGGCGAGAGTGAAAACCGGCTAGTTTATACCCCCGCAACTCAGACCTTCCTCCCATTATTATGGAAAGCAGGGAGGGTCCAATGCCCTTAGGTAATCCCTCCCTGCATCTCACCTAGGGCCTTTACTGTGCTAATGTTTTGAGCGGGAATGCCTTTGAAATGTAGAGAAGGGGGTTTCTGAGATGGCATGTCACTGTACCAAAGACCAACACCAATGCCAGTTAAATATTTCTCCAAGCCTTCACAAGTCTCCTCTACTTCATTGTAGTTTTATATTTTAGTTGCCTTTGAGTATATCAGGGAGCCATGCTTGTTTGTTTGGAAGCAAACAGCATTTCTCTCTGGTCTAATTACTTAGGTGTCCTACGTGGCCAGGCTAATATGCTGGTAAGATCTAGCTAGTCCCACGATGATTGTGATAGCATGGGAGAATATTTATACCAGCTAGTACAGCATACATGGTCGGATAAACTGCCACATTTAGACTACCCCCCTTATCTATGGAGTGATTTTGCGGGAGGCAATCCAGAGCAGATGCAGCGGCCCTTAGGAGTCCTGCAACAGTCTAACACGATGCACAAAAATCAGATCAAAATGGATTAAAGATCTCAATATCAGACCTGAATCCATAAAGTACATTGAAGGAAATATAGGAAAAACCCTCCACGACATTGAAGCTAAAGGCATCTTCAAAGGGAAGCACCATTAACAAAGCAACTAGAAGAAAATATAAATATATAGGACTACATGAAACTAAAGAGATTCTGCACCTCTAAAGAAACAGTGACCAAGATAGAGAGACAGTCCACAGAATGGGAAAGAATATTCACCCAATACCTATCTGATAAGGGGTTAATATCCAGGACATATCAGGCACTGGTACAGCTATATAAGAAGAAAACAGCCAACCCCATTAGAAAATGGGGAGAAGAGATGAACAGAAACTTTGACAAGGAAGAAATTCGAATGGCCAAAAGGCATATGAAAAAATGCTCATCATCACTAATCATCAGAGAGATGCAAATCAAACCAACAATGAGATATCACCTCACACCACAGAGACTGGCCCATATCCAAAGGGTAAACAAGTGCTGGCGTGGATGCGGGAGAAAGGGGCTCTCATACATTGTTGGTGGGAATGTCGACTTGTACAACCTTTCTGGAAAACAATATGCACATTCCTCCAAAGACTAGAAATTGAGCTTCCTTTTGACTCAGCCATACCACTCCTGGGAATATAACCTGGGAAGCCAAAAACACACAGCGGAAACACAATCCGCACTTTTATTTTCATAGCAGCACTATTCACAATAGCCAGAACCTGGAAACAACCAGTATACCTGAGAACTGATGACTGGATGAAGAAACTGTGGTACATCTACACAATGGATACTATGCAGCTGTTAGAAAAAATGAAGTTATAAAATTTGCCTATAAATGGATTGACATGGAAAGGATCATATTGAGTGAAATTAGTCAGAAGCAAAGAGAGAGACAGAATGACTGCATTTATTTGCATGACATAAATATATCAGGTGATCTTACCAAAAGTGGAAATTACCACAAACGTGTGGAGTCAGAGGTTAGGTAAGATAGAGAAGGGAACATGTGTGAATAAATGTCAAAAGGGCTGATACCAACATAGAACTGAGCATTAAATACAGGCAAAAAATGCACATGATGGCTTCTAAGTGTATATAGTGAAACCCACAATGTGTAAGAGAAGGAAAAGAGAGAGAGGGAGAGAGAGAGAAAAAGATAAAGAACCTACCATTTAGGCAGGCTATGGGAGGGGGAGGGAATTCAGGACATTGGTGGTGGGAAATGGGCACTGGTGGAGGGCGGGGTGCTGGAACACTATGTGACCGAAACCTCCAAACATGAACAACGTTGTAATTGTATATCTCACGGTGGTATAATAAAATGTTTAAAAAATATATAAATAATATAAAACAATGAAAAATTTTAGAAAAATGAAAATAATTTAAAATGATATATAGAGCAGAGAATAACAAAATGCACCTAAAATAAAGGGTATGTGGATGAAACAATAATAACCATAGTTAATGTTTATATGAGATTTTCTAAGCTTTTATTATTAATAACTTTATACTTAATTTTGCTGCACTACAAAATATTTTCATCTTTTGATACATTATTATAAATTAAATATAACATCTATCAGTCAAAAAATATAAATCAGTGTTCTACTTTCCTCAATCCTGTAGACCAGTGTCTGTCCTGCACACAGCTGAACAAACCTGCAATTATACCAAAGTGGTATATCAGTGATAATTAACATGGTAGACCAGTGGTTTTCAACCTTCTAGACCTTTGGAGTGGGCGTGTGTCTGTAAACTTGTGGTGTTACCTCTCCCACCACCTCAAATGGCTGACCTGTTAGACCAGTGGGTTGAATTTTTTCTTTTGACTCTTTTGAGTTCCTCCTGAACTGCTTAGGACTTAACTCTGACTCTGTACTCAGGGATCATGCTTGGTAAGTCTCTGGGGACCATTTGAAGTTGCCTCAGATTAAACGTAAGCCAGTCACATGCAAGAACAGTGCCTTCTGGCTGAACTATCTACCTGCATCCCAGATTGAATTCTTAAGGTGTAAAGTGCCTGCTTGGAGACATTATGTTGCGAATAGGCACAAACAGGAGGCATAGTTTATACTCAAATTAGCAGATATCAACAGTGCTCTAGCGTACATAATTAATACACAAACAACCAGGTCAAAGAGTAGAAAATATGGTCACTTACCATATTTCCTCCTCATGATAACTTTGCATTCTTCATGGTAAAATATCAGTAGGGAACAAAAAGAAAAGTACCACTATATTAGAAAGGGAACTTAATCCATTCAAAAAGATAGAACATTTGTTATTTAATAAATCTGCCTAGAATAGCACATTAATACAGAGAAAAAACTCCTTAGGACCTAAAACATCCAAACTCTGTGATCTCTGGATTTCTGTGCTCAACTTTTATGGCAAATGAGTAAGAGAACCAGCCATGGCTAGAGGAACGCTTGGTGAACAGATGCTCAGAATAACTGTGTCATCTCATCACAGAAATCTCCTAAAACAACAAAGGTGCTTGCCAAGAGTGAATCTGGAACGTTCAGTGGATGACAGAATAAATGGCATCAATTATTTCTCTAAGAACAGTGGCAATAATGAGGCTTGTGATGTGCCCAGTAACTTTTTCTTGGGAATTTAAACAGGGGAAAGAGAAGGCAGTATCCTGCAGGAGTTGTTCCCAGATGGATGAACGTATGTAGAACAGGTGGGTCCAGGCCCAGAAAGCAGGGGCCTTAGCAGAAGTCCTTGAGAAGGAACCTGTGGTGAACGCAGCTGCCACACATACGCTCCCAGCTGCTGGGAATGTTTGCTGCTGCTGACAGTTCACAGCTGAGTCCGTGCTTCCCATGGCCAAAGGGAGCCACTTTGCCTAAGTTTTTACTTCCACCTCAGAGCTAGTATGCAATGGCAGATCCTTGTGGAGCTAAAATGTCCAGCTCCTGAGTGGCAAAGGAACCTCTTGGAAAAGCCATTCCTCTTCCAGAGCGCTTACAGGACGAACTGAAATCTCTTCCACATTTGCCTCTGAAGTCCCCTGCCTCTGCTCAACTATCCTTCTTTCTACTAATTATTTTCTTGAGGACTCCCTATTTATTCCCCTAATTTGAATTAATTCATCACATTTTGTTCTCTGGGGTACATAAAAAATGACCTAAGTCGTTTACATCTTTATATGTGTGTGCTTTCCCGGTCTTTCATTTTTTGTTTCGTTTTTAATATTTCATAGTTCACTCTAAAATCCTAGAACCTTTTTCTAGTCCTGTTTTCAGTCTACTGTTAAGCTCCTCTGTTAAGTCTGTTTTCAGTCTACCGTTAAGCTCCTCTGTTAATTTCTTAGAGTCATATATTTCCTATTGTTTATACAATTTTCATCTAAACAGCATCTAGAGATTTTAATTTTCCCTTAAAAATTTTCATCCTTTCATCTATAGTTCTCTCTTTCTCTTATCTTTCACAAATATCCACAGGTTTTTTGTGAATCTTTGTTTGCACATTCAGAATCAGTGTCATTCAATCTTTTCTCTTAAGACTTGATCATATTTTTTATCTTCATATTTTTTGTAACTTTTTAATGCATTTTTCAAATTCTAGAAAATTCCAGACTTTTCATAGTGTTATATTACTTTATTGGTAGAGTGTGGTTTGAACACCTGAAACCAATCATTTTACTTCAAGATGAGACTGAGTCTTCATATCAGCTTCCCTTCCCCTAGTGCTGCTGATTTAAAGTTGTTCTGTATCTGTCTCTTCATGTTGGGAGGACTACAGAAAACAGCCACATATTTCAGAGACTTTAGGTTAGCTGGTCAGTGTCCAGACTCCTATCAACATTGCTACAAATTATGGAAATCCCTGAAAGCTAAGACTTAAAGGAAGTTTGAGTCAGACCTCTTCCTCTGGACTTCTGGAGATTTCACTTTGCTTTCTGAACGGTTTTTGGCTTGATTCCCTACATTCCTGATCAGTGCCAGAACATAGCAGATGTTCTGTAAGGAGCAGTTATGAGTTTGAAACCCTGAAGTTTCTATCTTGTCACACCAGTTCTGTGGAATCACTGAAAGTTTTGCTAGTTTCTTTTCCCCCTGGCCTAGTGCTGACTGATTTAGCCAGCATCTCAGCAAGAACCTTGAATCAGAAAATATCCGCAGGGGAAAGAAAAGATAAAAATCTTTGCACCATAAGAATTTTTCTTTTTTTGTGTTCTTAGTTTCTTTAAAGTTCTCTGAAGTTTTAAAAATATTTTACTTATAACGTATCTGTCTCTGTCCAATTCTATAACAAAAGTTTCCTGCCCTGACATATTCAATCATAAAGCAGAATACGGGATTATATACTGTTAATATTATTGTCTGGTAGAGAAAAATGACTCATTTTTTTATTTATCACTTTCCATTCTCACAAGTAATTGGGAATTTTTCCTTTTTACCACACTGCTGAGTTTTAATTCAGTTTCATATTCATGTCACAGTAGATACTCTTTCTTTCTTTGGAGCTATGTTTTATTTTGTTCTTTTCCCCTCCTGTTTTAATAATTGCAATCATCAAGATTACTATACACATGCAGTTAAAAGAAACCTAAGCATCTCAGAAGGTTAAGAAACTCATTGTATCATGTCTTATAAGGAGTGATTTTTTGGACTGTGCTCTCTTTTGTTTGTTAAATTTAGAGTTAGTGGATCTTTGGGGTGAGGAGAAGGATGCTTAGGGGAGCTGTGGGTGTGGAGACCAGGCCTGACTTGTCTGGCACCTGGTACTGGACCAGCAGTACAGGGCCTTAGGGACTGGACCTAAACCTGGGTTCTGCCACTTGATATATCCAAATGGCCCCTCATGAACTTTTAATCATCCCATGTGGAACTCAGTAGTACCTCTAGATTTTCAGACTTCAAAATGTAGCACATTATTTTCAAATTTCTAGACAGAATCCATCACAGAAACCCAAATTATAAGGGAGGTATAATTCTTGCTCTAAGTTGGGGGAAGAGGAGGAAGGTTTATGTTGAGCATATAATGTGATCTACACACCACAAACATCTCTGAATGCAGCAGTTATGTGTACCTAGGTCAACATGATGAACGACCTAAAACCTGAGCTGCGCAGGAGGAAGAGAGGCAGCATGGAATGCCTTCAAAGGCATCGAAGAAATAGCTAAAAAGGACAAAGAATCTCCGGCTCCAGGCACATCTCTTTGACTCCACCGTTCTCCCTGCATTAACATACGCCTCAGAGACCTGGGCCCTACGAAAGCAGAATGAGAATGCTATTGCTACTCCCAGGGAGGAATCGAAAGAGCTATGCTTGGAATATCACGCCTCACTCAAGTGAGAGAAGGAATCCGGAGTTCTGACCTCTGTCACTATTCCAGAATCAGAGATGCTGTCTCGTTTGCCAAGGCTTCGAAAATCAGATGGGCTGGACATGTAATGCGATTTGGGAGACAACTGCTGGACTAGAGCCATTACCGACTGGATCCCAGGGGATGTCAAAAGATCACGTGGCCGCCCACCTACAAGATGGTCAGACTTCTTTGTTAAGACCCTGAAGGAAAGGTTTGAGGCTCTTCATATTCCTGAATCAACCAGATGCCATTGGGCTACATTGGCACGTGATAGGGTTCAATGGAAATGTTACTGGCGCCCGCTCGAGCAAATCGATGAATAATGGGATTCAAGTGATCCAGTGATATAATGTGGTCTCAGTTCCCAGCGTATGACACCCCCTCAAGTGTCCAGTGTTATGTGGGGCTCTCAGACCTTACTTCGTAATTTGCATGGAACTTAAAATTCTTTTTTTTTTTGGGTCACACCCAGTGATGCTCAGGGGTTACTCCTGGCTCTTTGCTCAGGAATTACTCCTGGCGGTGTTTGGGGACCATATGGGATGCTAAGGATCGAACCCAGGTAGCCACGTGCAAGGTAAAAAGCCCTACCCACTGTGCTAGTGCTCTGGCCCCAGAACTTAAAAATTCTTAATGCTCTTCAAAATAAGGCTTGTCATGAGTTAAAATCCAATCTTGGATATTAGTTTATTGTTTCAGGACTTATGGGTTTATATTTGCTTATAATTCTCAGTTTCTAAAGCGATTTTTTTCTTTTACACTTCATTGTTTAATTTTTTAAAGCATTTTTTCCCAATGCATATTTTCTGCACAATTGTTAGGAATTTTAAGAATATATATATAGACTAAGTCCAGGATGGATGGCGGGTTCTAGCTCTAGCCCACCACTCCAGCAGAGCCTCGCAAGAAGCCAGAAGGAACCCCACACAATGAAGACCACCATTTTCCACATCCGGACTCTCCTCCTCGTCAGAACTCCACCCATCAGAAAAGCTGATTGCAGCTCAGCTCGGCCATGCAGTTCATCAATTAATGCTCGAGTCTTGAGGTGACTAGAAGATTATCCCACCTGCACGGAAAAGCCTGGCAAGCTACCTGTGTCGTATTTGACATGCCAAATACCAGTAACAATTATAGACCTCATTCTCATGACTTGATGGAATGGTTTGAGGCTCTTTATGTTCCTGGTATGGGAAGATGCCCTTGGGCTATCTGTCATGTGACAGGACATATCGAGATGTTACTGGTGCCTGCTCAAGTAATGGATGATCTACGGTAAGTCAAGTGATCAAGTGACCAAGTGATTCCTGGGATAATATATATTATCTTAGGGATTCTAAGAATATATATAGATTAATTAATTAATATCTATATCTATATATTATATATGTATATATTATTCCTGGGATAACTCATCTGATGTTGCTTAACATAGATATCAACAGCAATATTTCTGAGAATTTATTTTGCCCCCCACCTCTAACAATCCTAGTATTATTGTTTAAATGTAGTTTACATGGCTTCATCATTTGGAGAATCTGAACTGGGCCACCAGATAGTTATGCCTGTTTTATGGTAATAAGTCCTTCTCAATTACATGTTTTATAGAAGAATATCAAGTTATCCCCAGACCATTTATTTGGATTAAGTTTCAAAGTGTCTTTTGTACCTGGTTTTTGTTAAGGCCAGTACTATATCACTTTTATAGTTGTGTTTCTTCTGAGAAGACCCTTAGGAATTTATAGAAACAGTCACTCTGTGGGGAACAGTTGATATCAAAACTAATTTGAAATCAAAAAATAAATTTACAATCACTGTTATTCCAGTTAAAAGTAGGTTCTATAGTGCAATGAATAATCATGGAATTAGGGCATTAATGTTTCTAATTTGTACAAAATTAAAGTAAAAAATAACCAAAGACTATCTTTCTAATTGAAATAGTTTGCTTTCAGAGTTTCAGATAAAAATAATATAAATGTAATGCTTAACTACATACAAAATTACTTTGTAATTTTTTAAGAAAAAATTTGACATCAGACAGTGGATTTTGTTTAACTTAAATAGATATTAACCAGTACCATTTATTGTCAAATAGTATTAATTACATTCTGTTGTAAAAAGGGGATTAAAT
This sequence comes from Cryptotis parvus, assembly GCA_021461705.1. Lineage (NCBI taxonomy): Eukaryota > Metazoa > Chordata > Mammalia > Eulipotyphla > Soricidae > Cryptotis > Cryptotis parvus. The sequence goes on along the minus strand of JAJIBD010025985.1, from coordinate 127,334 downwards.
TTAATTTCAAAAATAATTGCAAACTTTTAAGTAGCAATATATTATTAAACATTTTTTGAACTTTAATCATAAATGAACCTTAATTCAGTAGATTGATGTTGTTTATTTCTAAAATAAATCTCTATTTAACAAATATATTAGTCACAGATCTGTTTTCTATTTTTTACGAAATGACTTCTAGAACTTCACTATAAATTTGCCAACAGTAGAATAAATGACATAAAGATTTTAATTATTCCTCAAATAATTCATTTAATCTCTCCAAAGAGATTACTCCTCCCTTTAAAATATTTAAGTTATTGATTCCCTTTAGTATATTAACTTTCCCACTCCTCAATTACTAATAAAGGTTCAGATTTTTAGCTTAATTGAAGTGAACGTTACAATTGTAGTCTCAAATTGCCAAATTAATGACATGTCTGCTAAAGCCATACCCTTTTTGATATGAAGATAGTTATTGTTCTATGAAATATAGTTCTTTGTGAATTTTTCCTGATTTTTTTAGATTTGACAGAACTTGACATATAGCATTGTTTCAATCAATTTATTTCCATAACAGCATAAGTTATTTAATATATAAAATGATGCTGTTTATGACAAGAAGCTATAAATCTGACAGGTATTATTGAACACATTAAAAATGACATTCTCGGGGCTGGAGAGATAGTATATAGAGGGTAGGTAGGACATGGATGGAGAAAAGAAACCTCATTTATGGCTGGTGGGAATTTTATTGGTCTAGCCATTTAGGAAATAATGTGGACAATTATCACCCAGCACTTCTATTTCTTGGAATATACCCCAAGGGACCTAAAACATAATGCCCAAAAAGTCCAAATCTGGAAATAAGAAAACAACCCAAGTATCCAAGAACACGAGTTTATAATGAATATATAGTACACATGCACACCGCGATATCAGTCAAGAAAAGATCAAGTTAGGCAATTTGCTACTATCTGGATGAAGACTGTATCGTGACCAGTGACATTGGTCAAAGCAGGAGACACCTATGCAGAATGATCTCTCTCATATGCAGGTTTGTGAAGACACATAGTAGGGGAATAGCAAAGGCCTAAAGACAATAGAATGAAGAAGGTGAGAAGTACTGGTCTTCGGTAGGAAGCCTGCCACTGGTATTGGGGCTGAGGGTTTGACATGGAAGACAACACTGAGACAGTGGTGGAGGGAAGAACAAAAGTTTTCTGTGAGTTGTAAGTATCCAGGAAGTGTTTCTTATGAACTGTATGTGGGAAGCCTGTCTTTGCATATGGCTGGAATTTATTTATTCCATCTGTAGAATGCTGCCACAGAGGCAAGCTTTTGGAGAAGGGAACATGTTGGACATTGGTGAAGGGCTTGGACACAGCGAGATTGGTTGCTGGAAATATTATGCCTGAAACTGCAATCACTGATGGGCTGGCTAATGGTGGTAGTTTAAAAATTTATTTGAATGGAAGAAAGAAGGGGCAAAGAAAGCCCTCCAGGTTAAGAGTTTAAAGGGTTCTAAAAAGACAAGCTAGGAGGAAGCCTGAAAATGTATCAGCAGTTAACCAGAGGGTGATATATTCATGACTAGTGTGGTGGAAACGTCTCTGTGAGGACACAGAAGTCATGGTACAAGTTTTCCATGTCGATCACTTGGCTTTTGAGTAAATAGCATAAGTGTTAATTTAATTAGCAGAAATTGGTCTTGAGATATAAAATTTCATTCAAGATTCAAAAGCTCATATAGCCAGAGTGATATTGGTTCAGTGAGTTCTTTTTACCACTTAGATATTTTGACATAAATGTCTTATGAATGTGTGTCAGTGAAAACCAAGCAGATAAATTCAATAAAAAGTAATTTAGTCCTCAAACTAAAATCAATATTGTGTAGAAAAACATAGTAAGTGTCCAAAACCTCTAGAGAAAAAAAAAAAACAGAAAAAAATGGCTTCATCTGAGACTAGCTTCTTCTGTTACTTTGCTTAGAAGGAGAAACCAGGCAGGAGCAGTGCTCAGGGCTCACATTCAGTTGTGCCGGAGATTGAACCCCTTGCTTTCTGCAGGCAGGTGGAGGAGGGTGATTTTCCATGATTTCAAAACATTGTAAACTAAGATACGATGAACAGGAGTTTTTGCCACCAACCTTCAGCTCTGGAGTGAGGAGGCATCAAAGCTTATAGCCAAGACCCACCAGGGAATAATTCAGTCCTCCTTCCTTTGACAATACCCCAGCCAGGGCAACCTGGAGAAAGATTATAGAGCCAGCTTTTGTGAGAGCAAAGTGTAGTCTGTAATTCGGGCGTTGTCCACACCCTTCTACTCTCTTTTGTTATACGGCTTTCTTTGTGGGCACACTCCATTTGATTGCTTCTCTGCATCCCAGCTTTGGATGTATAATTCATTGGGGCCTTCTCTTCTCTACAGAAGCTCGTGGCATGTGTTTTCTTATTTCTATCTACTCTTATATTTCTTTTAAAAAATTTTTTTTATTATATCATCGTGAGATATACAATTACAAAGATGTTCATAATTGGGTCTCAGTCATTATTGTTCCAGCACCCATCCCTTCACCAGTCCCCTTCCCACCCCCAATATACCCACATTCCCCCCCTCCCAGCTCTATAGCAGGCATTTTTTCTTTTCCTTCCTTTCTCTCTCTGTCTCTCTGTCTTTCTCTCTCTGTCTCTCTTTCATTTTTTTAAAATTTTTTATTATATTATGTGAGATATAGAATTGCAAGGATGTTCATAATTGGGACTCTACAATACAGTGTTCCAGAACCCATCCCCTCCAAACAATTCCCAAACATACCTACCCAAACCCTGCCTGCCCCTATTGCAGGCACATTTTACTTCTCTATCTCTTTGTCTATGTCCCTGTATCTCTCTCTCTCTCTCTCTCTCTCTCTCTCTCTCTCTCTCTCTCTCTCTCTCTCTCTCTTCTATTACACTTTGTGGCTGATCCTATGGATACTAATAATGTATGATGTCTCTATCTGAATATTTAATAGTGAGTTCTAGTGTGACATCATAATTACTCATTCCCCATAACCTCTCCAGTTTGTTGTAAATAGAATGATCATTGAAGTGTACCAATGAGAAAGATCCCTGAAAGGACCCAGTGCTAAAATACTTTGAGTCTAAGATTAACGTGCGGCCTCGGGCAGCCGCGAGCCAGCACAAGCGCAGTGGATCTGGAGTCTGTCTTCCGGTGGTTGGCTGTGGTGGCTGGAGCTCAGGGTCACACGCCCACTGAACCCGGGAGGCTGGGCAATGGGTGGAGGCCCCCAATCCTTGCTCCGAGTCCAGCAGGCATGGCCACCTGCATGCTGAGCAGGCCCTAGGAACAATGTAGGACATGACCAGTTGCTGGCCGAGCCTTTTGCTTTTCCCCCAGGAACTCCATAGGGCTGCTCACCATGATGCCAAGCTGTGCAGCCATTTCTCTTATATTTCACATAAAAATATTTTACTTTACTATTTGTCTTCTCTTTGTCTACCTCAGATCCCCATTCTCACCCCCAGAATTTTTAGATATCTGGATATCTCCTTTTGGAAGGGTTATATTAGTAATGAATAATATTGTCAGAACAAATTTTCTGCATAAACACAGTTCAAATATTAAGGTATTATAGTGACTGGAAATGCACATTTTAGCAAAAGTTCAATCAACTATCCAGAAAGTTTCATGAAAAGTTCAAAAATACCAGTATCATGAAACAGATGTTTGAATCAAATGTCCAAATAACCAATAAAAAATATTTTAAGGATAGTCATTTAATATGCCTATTAAAAAATTAATTACAAAATTATGGGATTTTGTACATCTAATTTACCAACATCAAACTCCATTATGGTGAACTAAGTTCTATAGATCAGTTAACAGAGGAGGGGAATAGCAAATGGTCAAACACAATGGAGCCTAAGAACTGGCCTTCAAATCACTGTCTCACTGTCTTCACTGTCTTCCCATTCATCATCGATTTGCTCGAGCGGGCACCAGTAACATCTCCATATGACCTGTCTCATGCAAGTAGAGCCCAAGGACACCTGCTTGCTCCAGGAACATAAAGAGTCTCAAACCATTCCATCAGGTCATGGGAATGAGGTCTATAATTGTTACTGGTATCTGGCATATCAAATACGACATGGGTAGCTTGCCAGGCTCTGCCGTGCAGGTAGCATAATCTTGTAGTCATCTCAAATCCAGCATTTATTGATGAACCAAGCGGCTGCAAGCGCGCGAAGCTGGGCTGTGATAGGCTGGTCTGCTGGGTGGAGTTCTGATGAGGAGGAATTCCGGATGTGGAAAATGGAGGTCCTCATGGAGTGGGGGGTCATCTGGCTTGTTGTGAAGCTCTGCTGGGGTGGCGGGCCAGGGCTAGAACCTGCCATCCCTCCTGGGTGCCTCATGAGTGAGTGGCTGGGCACAGTGAGAGCCAGTAGCAGCTCTGCCCCAGGTCTGTCTCTGGATCAGCATACCTGGGCCGGATTAAAAAGACTGCAGCAGGGTGGATCTCGATGGGCCGGGCTGTGATAGGCTGGTCTGCTGGGTGGAGTTCTGACGAGGGGGAAGTCCGGATGTGGAAAATGGAGGTCCTCATGGAGTGGGGGTGGGGCTTCATCTGGCTTGTTGTGAGGCTCTGCTGGGGTGGTGGGCCAGGGCTAGAACCTGCCATCCCTCCCTGGGTGCCTCATGAGCAAGTGGCTGGGCACAGTGAGAGCCAGTAGCAGCTCTGTCCCAGGTCTGTCTCTTCAAATAAACAGTTGGAGTTGTCTGTGGCTTGATTTGTATTGTGCATTTTCCCCTTTCTAATTTTGTTTTTGTCCAATTTGACCCTGAATACTTTCATAACTTTTTTTTTTGCATCACACCTGGCAATGCTCAGGGGTTTCTCCTGGCTCTGCACTCAGGAATTACCTCTGGCGGTGCTCCGGCGACCATATGGGATGCGGGGTATCGAACCCGGGCCAATACAGGCCAGCCACGTGCAAGGCAAATGCCCAACCCGCTGGGCTATCACTCTGGCTCCCTTTATAACATTTTTAAAGGGTTGGTTTGGTATTAATAATCTATATCTTTCTATTAAGAATGCCATGTAAGTTAACTTAAAAGCTAAAGGTAAGGTTGCTGTTATTTTTTTACTCAGATACGTTTAGTGTAGATACTTAGAAATTTCTTGATTATAGATTGTTGCTAAGTAATACATTTCTCAGGATGTAGAATGTGCCATTTTAAAGAATCTTAGCTTTCAGATTGCTATAATCTGGATGATGGGCAATAATTTTTATTTGTATACCACAATTTAGACTATGAGTGTTCTTATAAATGCAGAAGAGAGGAAAATAGAAAATTAATATAAAATATAACATAAGATGAATATAATATTGTATTTGTTAGTAATGCAAGCTCGTGTACAAATACTACTTATGTTACCAAGAGGTAAAAATTCTAAGTTTGAGTCTTCATAATAGTTGTTTAGTTTATTTTTGTAATTAAGTGGTCAGCCCTCAATCTTTCTCAACCACCATATCAACGGCAGTAATAAAGTGAGCTGAAGCAGAGAAGATCAATAACAGAAATAATTTTATGATGTTAGTATGAATGATTTCTTCTAGCACAGTAATCTGAAACCTGAGTTTATTAAATGTTTACGTTGTCATCAACAGACTAGTATGCCTGATATACTGTGACTAGTATAAAATGCTCACAAGTAATTCATAAATGAGTGAATGAAGCATTTTAAGACAATCTAAGAAAAATATATACAGATTATGTATCTCAGGATTTGTTCTTTTATTGATACTCTTTTATACTTTTTTCTATTACTCTTATGCATGTTTTATTTTTTCACAGAGTGTTTATGACATTCTCTGTCTTATAAATTATTTTCAATTTTCCATGGAGAATATGGCCCAGAAGTAATTTCAGATAAATGTCAACCATTCTCCTATATGTTCATGTTTTGTAGTTTACTAAATTTCTTAATCAATTAGGCATTCAGGCAAAGTTATAAGTTAAAACGTTGCTTGACATTTTCTAGGGCAGTGATTCTCTGCCCTAATAAGAATAATAAATTGTATGATATTTTCTAGTGCAGTGATTCTCAAACTTTTATGGTACTGCTCCCCAATGAGTAAAAGAAAAACATTCTTAATATTTCTAAAGTTGTTTATAAATAAATTCTAAATAAAGTGCTATATATAATTTGTATTTCTTTGGTTTTGGTCATACCCAAGCTGCTCAGGTTTTACCCATGATGCTCTAAGCTCTGCACTCTGGGATAACTTTTGGTAGGCTTGGGGGTCGATATTTGGGTACCTGGGATCAAGCCCATGTTTGTGTTTGGAATTAGCCCACATTGTCTACATGGAAGACAAGTGCTCTATTCACTGAACTCTCTGGCCTGTATGATTTTTATAATGAAAATTTTAAAAGTATAAGAACATTGAATATTTTACAATTTTAATTTCACAGAAGAGTAAACAATAAAATAAAATGTTCAGAATTTTACCATGTAAATTACCCTTTTCTGCTTTTATGTTGAATTTTTAATGCAAAGTCAGAAAATACAGAATACTTATATATATTTATTGTTTTGAAAAATCTCAATTTAAATACCACTTGATAAAATGACCTAAAAGCTAATTCAGTTTATTTGCTAATTAAATTGTCAATTCAGTTTATTTTAGTTTCCTTTTAATGCTTGTCATAGAAATATACTTAAATGGAAAAAATAAATACAAATTACCAGTTATAAGATAAAAAACTTACTTTGGTGTTATACAATACCACATGGTGATTATAATTTATTCAACTGTATAATATATGAGAAAGTTGTTAAGGGAGTACACTTTCTCACACATACCCCAGTGTCGGAGAGCCACCGAGGTCCCCAACAGTATCAGGATAGAAATTCTCTTCTACCTCAGAGGGTGATGGGGAACAGATGAAAACTCACGAGTCCGGCGCAGTTCAAAAAAGGCTTTTAATAGTACAAATGCTCTACCACCGCAATCCAATATAATAAAAGAACTCTAGTTCTGGTCAGAAATTAGACCATACAAAAGAGCCCAAGTCTCCCACCAAAGAGAGAGGAGTCCTACCCATAAGAAGGGGAAAAGGCGAAGGAGCAGGGGCCTCAAATCAGTCGCCTTATATTCACCAAAGTAATCCTCTCTGTGGACAGGGGAGTGTCCTGTCAACAAAGAACCCAAAACAGAGTGTAGAAGGGTGGTGCCACACCAATTATAGGTATAAACAAGGATTATGCGAAAGACTAATCCCTTCTACAGAGATTATCTCTTATGTAAAACACTGGAGAGAGGGGGAGCTGATATAAAGTAATGCATCTTAATTTCATGGACTTCATGTAATTTAGATGGTACCCACAAGGTCTTTCTTATTTATTATCTGCACCAGGGTGATTCTGAGTATCTTGTTCTCCATATACTGAAAGGGTCACACTCGCTTGCATGAGGGCAAATTATTATGATCCTTCCTATAATCTTAAAGATAGTCTCACATAGCCAGGGTTGTAATCTCTTGGTAAATTCTAACCGTCCCATGCTGGGTGCAGTGGGTATAAAGAGGAGCTGTGCCCAATCTAGAAAACATAGAAGTCTTAGTAGATGTATAATAAGTCAGAAGTTATTCAGAGTCAAGGTAACTTCTGTAACTGCCACATCCTCTAGCAGTGTTTACATAGAAGAGAGATCTCATTAGAATGAACCTTGGCTTAAGAACATGTAAGTAGATTAAGCTGTGATTGAGTAAACAGTAAAGCTCCTAAACTCCTTAAGCCTATCATCTAACACCCCAGTAAAACCAGAGATAATTATTTTGGGTAAAAAAGGTATAAACATGATAATTACTATATTGATATGAATCAAAACATCTAATCCTGTATTTAAAATATCACAATACTGCATGCCATAAAATACAAGCTGAAAAAAGTAAAAAGGCACATTTAGTTCAAAATCAACCAGCAATAAATATTTATTTACATATATTTATCAATATTTATTTATGAATATATATTTATCAATAGTTATTTATACATATATATTTAAACCTGCCCCTTGAGGTTTTGCAGGTGTGCCTGTGGTGCCTGGCTGCATCAACAGGTGGCAGATAGGAGACAGGTTTGTCTACACCCAGGGCTCTGCCCCATGGGCCCTGGATGACTGATGGTCTGACATAGAAAAAGACTGGGCCCCCTGGATTGAACCCAGAGCCACGGCAGAGCCTGGAAAGCTACCTTTGTTGTATTCAATATGCCCAAAACAGTAACATTAATGGGCCTCATTACTGGAGGCCCATGGAGATCATTACTGGTGCCTGCTTGAGCAAATCAATGAACAAAGGGAAGACAAGTGACAAGTGATATATTTATGCTGATAAGAATTAATAGGATGAAATCCATCTACAAATCTTTGTATGGTTGGAAAGTACAATAAAAATTGAATACCACATTCTATTAACTCCAGATAATAAATTTTTTGTGTATTATTGGATGACAGATTTAGCTAATTTGGGAGTTTTGGTGTTTTGCTCACTCAAAGCTTAATCTATTTAAGCCAAGGTTCATTCTAATGAGACCTCTCTTCTATGTAAACACTGCTAGAGGGTGTGGCAGTTACAGAAGTCACCTTGACTGAATAACTTCTGACTTATACATCTACTAAGACTTCTATGTTTTCTAGATTGGATACAGCTCCTCTTTATACCCACTGCACCCATTGTTGGACATTTCGAATTTACCAGGAGACAACCACCCTGGCTTCGTTGAGACTATAGGAAGGCTATAGGAAGGATTATACTAGTTTGCTCTCAAGCAGGCGAGTGTGACCCTTTCAGCATACAGGAGAACAAGATACTCAGAATCACCCCTGGTGCAGATAATAATAAGAAGGACTTTGTGGGTACCATCTAGATTACATGAAGCTCATGAAATTAAGATGTATTACTTTATATCAGCTCTCTCTCTCTCTCTCTCTCTCTCTCTCTCTCTCTCTCTTCTCTCTCCCCAGTGTTTTACAAAAGAGATAATCTTGGGATTAGTCCTTGTGTAATCTTTGTTTTTACCTGCAACAGGGTGTGGCACCACCCTTCTACACTCTGTTTAGAGTTCTTTGTTGACATGACCCTCCCTGTTGGATTACTTTGGTGTATATAAGGGGATGGGCTTTTGCTCCTTGGCTTTTGGCTCCTTGGCTTTTGGCCTTTTGCTCCCTTCTTTGGGTAAGACTCCTCTCAGGTGAGATCCTCTCTCTTTGGTGGGAGACTTGGGCTCTTTTGTATGGTCTAAATTCGGACCAGAGCTAGAGTTCGTTCATTATATTGGAGTGCTGTGGAAGAGCTTTTGTACTATTAAAAGCCTTTTTTGGAATTGCGCCCGGACTCGTGAGTTTTCATCTGTTCTCCTGGCATCCTTGGAACTTCTGTCCTGACACTGTCAGGGACCACAGAGGCATCCCCGACAGTGTGTTTTATAATTTTTAATTTTTTTTCCTCATTGAATTATTATTATTATTATTATTTTTTTGCTTTTTGGTCACACCCGGCAATGCTCAGGGTACTCCTGGCTCTGCACTCAGGAATTACTCCTGGCGGTGCTCGGGGGACCATATGGGATGCCGGGATCGAACCCGGCTGGCTGGCCAGCCCCGTGCTAGGCAAACGCCCTACCCGCTGGGCTTCGCCCGCCCCATCATTGAATTATTTTTATGTTAAATATATCTCAGAGCCCAAAGGGCAGACTTTTGATATCCTGTCTGCGAACAGTAATAATAATAATAATAATAATAATAATAATAATAATAATAATAATAATACATAATCTCTACTCTCTAAGTGTTTGTCATGGATAGGGCATTGAAGTAGGAGTAAGGCATTCTGGGCATCAATTTAAATTAATTCTGCTAATAAGTAGACTCTATGAATAGTTATTTCTCTGGACATAAACTAATTTATGTAAAATGAGAATGCATTAAATTCTTTTGGTTATACACATTGTTATTACAAATTTAACTTGAAGGTTTTGCTTTATGTTCTATATATACTTATATAAGATATTCAAAGCAGGAGGCCACGACTGCCAGGCTTTGAGCTAGGATTGAGGCCCCTCCCCTCAGTCCCCACCTCCAGTGACCCAGTAGGGCGTGGCTACAAGCTCTGCAGCCTCCATCATCAGCAATGCCGGAGAAGAGAAGGCCAGCCACACAGCTGCACTGGCTCCTAAGCACAGTCTCCAGCCGCTTAGACAACTACCAAGTTTAGGGCCAGGCTTTCCCAGTAACTTGCCCATATATTCATTAGAGTGATCAATGAGTCTCATATCTGTGAGGAACTCACAGATATGAGAGACTCACAGACATGGAGCAAAGCTGCTATTGGCTCTCCCTGTGCCCAGCCGCTCACGAGGCACCCAGGAGGATGGCAGGTTCTAGCCCTGGCCCGCCACCCTAGCAGAGCCTCGGTAACAAGCCAGACGACCCCCTCCACTCCATGAGGGCCTCCATTTTCCACATCCAGACTTCCCTCTCATCAGAACTCTACCCAGCAGACCAGCCTATCGCAGCCTGGCTTGCACAGTCACTTGCAGCCGCGGGTTCATCAATAGATGCTGAATTTAGAGATGACTACAAGAGTATGCTACCCACAAGGCAGAGCCTGGCAAGCTACCCGTATCATATTTGATATGCCAAATACCAGTAACAATTTTAGATCTCATTCCCATGACCTGATGGAATGCTTTGAAGCTCTCTATGTTCCTAGAGCAAGCAGATGCCCTTGGGCTCTACTAGCATGAGACAGGAAATATGGAGATGTTACTGGTGCCCACTCAAGTCAATCGATAATGAATGGGAAAACAGTGATACAGTGATATAGTGATCAATGTCGTTGCAACAAACTGGGGGAGGGGGGGCAGTGTGGGAATGGGGAGCGAGTGGTGGTGGACTGTGGCCTTTGGGGGGTGGTAGGGGCACATTGGGCACATTGGTAGTTGAATACAGTTATCACAAATATTCATTGTTCAACTGGTGTTGAACATTGAATAATTGTGATAACTGTACTACAAGGATATATGTCATTCACGGTGTTTTAATATTTTAAAAATTTTAAAAATAAAAAAAAATAGAAAAAAAGGGTATCACTGTATCACTGTCTTCCCATTCATCATCGATTTGCTCGAGCGGGCACCAGTAACATCTCCATATGACCTGTCTCATGTTAAATTTCACAAGCAGTATATGACTGTTGACTAGAAGTAAGTTGCTTTTCAGAGGATATTTTGGTGGTGATATATGAAAATTATCAGAGTCACGATCTTGTGGGTATTAGAGACAGTCTGAGTCCCGAAGAGAAAGGGAAGTAGCTGCTTTGCTGACCTAGTTCATTCTTCCCCAACAAATGTTTTCCCCTAGGTAGGTCATAATTAGTGCTAACCATTTTCTGAAACACCAGAGGGACGCTAGGAAAGGATTAGCTATAAAGTTTCAAAAGAGGCTCAAATGACTTTTGAATGCATTTCTAGAAAAAGGTGAAGTTTAAAGTGGACTTCTCCCCATTAAAGTTTTCTTTCTGAGGGAAAGCTGCCCTACTCTTTCCTAGTTTTCCCACCACCTTAAAGTTTCCAGAGTCACACATGAAAGCAGAGACAAAATGTCCAGATGTAAAACTGAGTTGTTTCTATGAACTTTCCAGGGGATGGCAAAGCAAGTAGAACAGATATCCCAAATCTAAGTTTCTTCCAGCTAAATTTATTTTGTCTGACAAATAGCACAATGAAATGATCAATCAGGCATTTTGCTTACTGAGATAGTGGTTACATGGTTAGAAATGGAGAAAATGTCTCTGGATAATTGAAGAGTAGAAGTCAAGGAAGGACCCAGAGAAAATAAGCAATTCAAGAAATGGAAAAGGAGGAGAGATCAGAGTACTGGTCGTTTTTTATTTAGGGGAGCAAATTGTATCTTCCACAGAAATGGTAGGAATAGTATAGTTTTGTAGAAAAACTTAAATAGATATCACGATCATAATTTTTTTGTTTGCAAAGAAAAGTATTTTATAATTATAATGTACTCTTATTTTGGAAATCAGTTTATACGGAAAGTTCTCTTTCCCATTCTTGATAAACTAGTACTTAAATAAGTCATGAGCCAACAGATTTAGTTTCGCTGTCTCCTGACTTTTTTCCCTGCTCCTTCTGTCATAGGATTGTGGTCCTTTAATGTAGATATTGCAGTGTATATATTTTCATAACCTGTGTACATCTCTAGTATATCACATGCTACATTGTATTTGTAATAGTGCTTACCCAGAAATTTCTTTTAATAAAATTGAGCCTCTGAGTTAGGAAATATTACTATATTTTCAAAAGCTGTTAGTTTCATTTTATTTGTTAAGAAATTTAAGCTTAAATTTACCATTTTTACCATGTTAAATTTAAGGAACTATGGTGTTAACAGTGGTGTTGCTTATTGTTGAAGCATTTCAAAAGATACTTTACATCCATTCTATAGCCAACCAAAGTGAAGAACCACTGGAAATACAGCTCCTCAAATTGCATTTTCTTTGGAGGTAAAGTAGCCACTCTGATCTTCAAAAAGTTAGGAGAGGTTTATATAGTCTTATGAATAATGGGACAAAAAGTATGTACTTTAAGTTTTGTAAAAATATATAAAGTGAAGAAACTTGAAAAGAAACTTGAAGATGTCTCAGTAGGAATAGAACGGGATAGGCAGTAATGAAGAAGGTAAGAGATTGAAATAAAAATATCTTATTGCTACCTCACATATGTGAATTTTAAAAATGAGTCTTGTCCATTTTTCAATGCCTTTTGCTTCAGTTATGGATTTGAAAATCATGCTTCAGACATTGTAGGAAGTTTCATAATCAGATAAAGATTGTTATAGACTTAAAATCACATAATATAGATTAATAATATTAGTCAAATTATAGGAGAATTGAGTAAAGAAATAATAACAAGAAATTAAAGTAATAGGCAATCCACTGGAAAATGTTAATGGAATAAAAAGAAATGAAGGAAAGCAATAATTTGATGAAGAAAATATGGGTTAGTTTTTTAAAAATATTTTTTGGGTCACACCAGTCAATGCTCTGGGTTACTCTTTGCTCTGCACTCAGGAATTACTCCTGGAGGTGCTCAGGGGACCATATGGAATGCTGGGGGTCAAACACATGCAAGGCAAATACCCTACCCATTGTGCTATCGTTCCGGCCCAATTTTTAAAACTTAATACAGACAAATTCTATCAAATTTTATTTTATTTTATTTTTATTATATATTTTTTGCTTTTTGGGTCACACCTGGCAATGCTCAGGGGTTGCTCCTGGCTCTGCACTCAGGAATTACTCCTGGCGGTGCGCGGGGAACCATATGGGATGCCAGGGATCAAACCCGGCCAGCACAGGCTGGCCACATGCAAGGCAAATGCCCTACCCGCTGGGCTATCGCTCTGGCCCCAATGCTCTCAAATTTTAAATTTGTACCCGAGATTCATTGAAACATAAATAGTGAGATGAATAATCAAAATTAAAACTGCAGTATGTAAGCTTATATTAAAAAACTGTCACAACTCAAGATAGCAAGAAATAGGCAATTCAGAACTTTTTTCCAGAAAAAAATATTATCTTCCATGTCACTCCTGGCATTACTCAGGGCTTACTCCTGGATTGATGCTCAGTAATCACTCCTCACTGGGCTTGAGAGACTATCTGGGATGCCAGAGATCAAACCCAGGTTGAATGTGTCCCATACAGCACACCATATATTATACTATCTCTCCAGCTCATGTTCTTTCATTACTAAAATTTTTATTGGTATTTATCTTGTTTGCCTGTAGTATTTTTTCAGTTGTTCATTTCTCTATTGCCCTACATTTTGAAGATAATTACCAGTTAAACTGATTAGTAATAATCAATATATAGTTATATATTTAGTTATATATAGATAAATAAGTTTGCTATGCATCATATATATAGTTAAATATATAGTTAAATAATTATATATATAGTTAAGCTATATATATTTAAATATAATTATATATATTGTTAAACTATACAGTTATATATAATATAGATTATATAGTTTTATATATAATTATGTATAATATATACCCAAAAACCAGTAACAATTATAGACTTCATTCCTATGACCTGAGCGAATGGTTTGAGGCTCTTCGTGTTCCTGGTGCGAGCATATGCCCTTGGACTACACTAGCATGCAACAGGAAGTATGGAGATGTTACTGGTGCTCCCTTGAGCAATTCAATGAACAACAGAAGACAAGTGACACAAGTGATATATAACTATATATAACTATATTTGTAGTTCAACTATATGTATATAAACTATGTATATCTTATATATATAGTTAAATATATAGTTAAATATAGTTAAATAAGTTTGGTATTAAATCTTAGTACATATTTACAAACCTTTTTGAAAATAACTCAAGTGGCTAGAGAGAGAATACAATAGGAAGAATGTTTACCTTGCATGCACCGAATCCAGTCAATCCTCTGCACCACACATCATTCCCAAAGCCCCACCAGAAATAAATAATGCCTGAGGCACAGAGCAAGGTATATGCTCTGAGCACTGACGGTTGGGGCTCCAAAACATTAAAGAAAGTACCTCGAAAAAATCATTTCTTTTTGCGAATTTCTCATCAAAGTCACTATTGATATTTGTGGTTTGGTAAGTCTTTTTCTCTCCTATACATTATGAGATAATAAAGGGTACCCTTGCCCTCTGTCCACTAGAGACCTCACTGTGACCATCCCCCTATTTATATCACGACTCAGGTTATCATAATCAAAAATAGCTACAGGACTAGAGATAGTATAATGAGTAGAGCCATTTCTTCTCACATGTAGAAGAGCCATGTAACTTCTCACATGGCCAATACAGGTTTGATCCTGCATCCCATATTGTCATCCCAGCATTACAAGGAGTGTTTACAGAAGTCAGCGCCAGGAGTAACCCCTGAGAATCACTCGGTGTGACCCCAAATCAAAACTAAACAAAAACTCAGCATATTGCCAAATATTCTTTGGGGTAGCCTCAGCCGACATTTGATACAAAGAGTTCTAAAGTCCCTGGTTTGAGAATCATTCACCTAACGGAATTAAGTAGTTAGATAAAGTTAGAAATTTCTCCTGACTTCCTGTTTGAGAACCAAATAGCTTGTCTAAAGGTATTAACAGAGGAGATTGCAAAATAGAGTTATCCATGCTCTTTCACAGAAGACAACATTTGGTAAATTTTGCAAAGTTTGGCTATCTGTTCTACACATAGAATGCATTCTGTGTTTTACTGTGACACAAATTCAAAAGTAAGACAACTCCTTTGGTAAGGTACGGCATGTACTTCTTTGAGATCCTTCAGACCTAATTACTTAATGTGGAAAGAAATTAGGTATTATAGGAAAACTAGGAAGCTCTAGATTTCAAACTGTTTCTAATTCAGTGCAATATGCTCTCTCTCTCATTTTCACAAAGGCACAAGACTAGCAAAGCTTTAAACCTTTTCAGTCATTTTAGAAATAAACCTAATATACTCTCAACCATTTCTTTAAAATGTGCCTCTATGAAACATGTATTAACATTTGTTTTCATCATTTTCTGAAACTGGAAGTTTAATTTTAACCAAGCTTTCTTTCCACATGGTTTCATTGTACAACATGTATATTATTTCCCAATTTTCAAAACTTCAATGTCCTCTTAGAGTGAATGGTAAGACAAAAATTCAGCTAACAACGCCCAATTAAAATTTCCTTATGGCTTTTGGCATATTTACATATTATAGCAGAGTCTAAAAAAAGGCTATGAACAAAAATTTGATTTGAAATTTTACTCATGATGTTATTAATCCTTATCACTGAAAATTCAATCATTAGAAAGTATAGGCTGAGTTGATTTAAGGATGAGGCAGTCCATAAATTGGAACTTGAAGATTCTGACACTCATAGAAGAACTGAATTGTATGATACATTACCTGAGATGGAATAATAGAAGTGAACTAAAGCCCCCTCCCCCGCGGAGACCTATGGAATATAACTGAGTATCCTGACACATACTTGCAAGTATAAGATCACTTAATCTTCTATACAAGCAGAAAAATATTAAGTGAAGCAAAGAAAGCCTCTTCAACAAGTGGTGCTGGGAAAATTGGCAGCTACATGTAAAAAAGGTTAACTTAGACTCTAATGCCATGCACAAAAGTCAGATCAAAATGTATTAAAGATCTTAACTTTACACCTGAATCTCTAAGGTACATTGAAGAAACAGGCAAAACTCTCCATGTCATTGAATCTAAAGGCAGTTCCAAAAATAAAAAACACCAATGACAAAGAAAATGGAAGCAAAGGTAAACATATGGAATTACATGAAACTGAAAAGCTCTGTACCTCAAAAGAAATGGTGGCTAAGATACAAAAACAGCCCACAGAATGGGAAAGAATATTTACCCAATACCCATCTATAAGGGGTTAATATCAAAGATATACAAAGCACTGGTAGAACTCTTCAAAAAAAAATTCCAACCCCATTAAGAAATGGAGAGAAGAAAACAACAAAAATTTCCTCAAAGAAGAAATTTGAATGGCCAAAAGGCATATGAAAAAGAAAGTGTTCTTAATCTTTAATCATCAAGGAAATGAAAACCAAAACAACAATGAGGTATTATCTTACACCTCAGAGACTGGCATACATTCAAAAGAGCAAGAACAACCAGTGCTGGCACAGATGTGAGGAGAAAGGGACTCTCATCCATTGTTGGTGGGAATGTTAACTGGTCCAGTCCTTTTGGAAAACATTATGGACATTTCTCTAAAAGCTAATAATAGAGCTCACATTTGACTCAGCAATACCACTTCTGGGAATATACCCTAGAGACCCCAAAACACACAGTAGAACACCATTTGCAATTCTATATTCATAGCAGCACTATTGACAATAGCCAGAATCTGGAAACAACCTGAGTGACTGAGAACAGAAGACTGGATAAAGAAACCATGGTACATCTACACAATGGAATACCATACAACTGTCAGGAAAAATGAAGTGGTGAAATTTGCTTATAAATGAACGGAAACAGAAATTATATCATGCTTAGTGAAATCAGTCAGAAGGAAAAGTACAGCTATAGAATGACTGCATTCATGGGATGTAAATATATTCTTGTGCTCTACTAATTGTTGGAAACAGTAACATTTGACTAGAACTGAGCATTGAATGTAGTTGAAGGGATATACATGATAATCCCTAAATGTATGTATGGCAAGCCACAATTAGTAAGAGAAGGGAGAGGAAGAGGGATTTTGAGAGAGAGACAGAGAGAGAGAGAAGAGGAAGAGTACCTGCTATAGAGGCAGGCTTGGGGTGGGGTGGGAATCTGGGGATATTGGTGGTAGGAAATGTGCTCTGGTGGAGGGATGGATGCTGCTCTTTGTATGAGTGAAAGAAAATTATGAACAACTTTGTAAATATCTCATGGTGTTATAAAAAAGAAACATTGGCAATTTGCACATATTCTATTCATATTAAAATTATAAGCTTTGAATAATAATGGCATAAGTATGAATTTCTATTTTTTACATGTTCTTTCTCCCATTTCAGTATGATGATGAATATCTACCTTTTAAAAGTCTAAGAATCCTGCACCCATTTTCTAACAAATATGTTCCTTTCTAAAATAGGAAAATCGTTTAAATGACAGATCTCCTTGATTTATCTGAATTTAGCTAAAAATAAATCTTCCAAGATAATTAACAGTAATCTTTCTTTTTCAGCTTTGTATATTTATGCATGATCCTCCTATGATAATTTGGAAGCCAAGGCTAATTAATGTTCAGTAAAGTTTTCTCATTTCAACTTTTAATAATGTTCAACATTTGTTACTATGAGAAATAAACAACCCTACATATTCCTATATATTTCATATTAAGTTTACTTTTTGACTTTTAATGATAATAAATGTTCATGTTATTACATAATGTTGGCAAAGAGGGTATGTTCACCAAACTCTTATTTATTTGATTATCTCCAGTAAATGACTGTAGTAGACCCAGTTAGTCACTGTGGACAACAGTGAGTCAACCTCTGCTCCTATTGGGCTCTAGTTGGGGAAGAAGCATATGTGCACATTTTTTGGGGGTTTGTTTTATCTTTCTTCTCTCTCCTGAGCTACTTGTGCTTCTGGAATGTTTGAAAAGAGGATTTGGAGTGAGACTAAGTTTTCTTAAACTTATCATGTTTGGAAGTCTTTTTGAACCTTGGCTTGTTTGTATGGCATATCTTCTCCGTAGTGCAGTGGTCAGGTTACATGAAATATACTTGTGCAGTGTCCAGCAGATGCTCACAGAGGCACTTAAGATAACCTTTTTTCCTATTTACTCAGGGTCAGTCTAATGTCTACATCCCTGTCAATCCATATTATTCACTATGGCACTCTGGTCTGCAAAGTCCTTGGTTTTACAAACTATAGATATTTACCCCCTTTGGTTCTTGTCCTGAGATCCAAAAACTTTGTATTAGGAACATAGAGGATAGACTCAAAGATCTTTAACAGGTAGACCTGAGGTCACATATCTGAAGATTGAGAGTCCTAAACACTATGAGAAGCGTA
Source organism: Cryptotis parvus (assembly GCA_021461705.1). Lineage (NCBI taxonomy): Eukaryota > Metazoa > Chordata > Mammalia > Eulipotyphla > Soricidae > Cryptotis > Cryptotis parvus. The sequence goes on along the minus strand of JAJIBD010025985.1, from coordinate 108,692 downwards.
CTTTCAGCACTTAATATAGATAAATTTTTCCATCTGAATTTTAAATATATTAGTAATTTGAAAGGCAAACACCCTACCCACTGGGCTATTGCTCTAGCCCCAATTATTGACCTCATTCCCATGACCTGATGGAATGGTTTGAGGCTCTTTATGTTCCTGGAGCAAGCAGGTGCCCTTGGGCTCTACTTGCATGAGACAGGTCATATGGAGAATGTTACTGGTGCCCGCTCCAGGAAATTGATGATGAATGGGAAGATAGTGATAGTGATAGTGATAGTAATTTGAAGTCATCATTAAAAATATGCATAACTAAGAGAAAAGAACAAGAAAAAATGACACAAATAAATAGCTATAGTTGAATAAAATATTTTTCCCAAATAATGTTTTGGATGTTGTGATGATAGACATAAAGAAACTATCTACACATATACATACTTGGAACATGATATATTTTCAATATATACCTTATGAAGCAAAGGCATGGAAAACAAATTAAAACCTCTGCCCTTCAGGTGATGGAAAAATAGTATAGTAATTAAGGCATTTGTTTTGCATAGTGTGGACATGGGGTCAATCCCTACCACCACAGATGACATTGCCTGGAGTGATCCCTAAGCAGAGTTAGGAGAAAGCCCTGAGTACAGCTGGGTGTGGCTAAAAAACTAAAAACAAAGCAAACAAAGCCCCAAACTTTGCCTTTCCTTTAAATAAAATTATGAATGGCTCCTTGGAAAAAAATGACTTATAAGAGGTTGGCAAATCAGTGAGTAGTTGTTACCACCTCAGCCTGCCACCATCATCCCTTCCCCCTACACACACACACACACACACACACACACACACACACACACACCATTGACTGCAATTAAGCCTTTTTATATTCTTCTTGAATCAACTCATTTGAAGATTCTGAGCTGTCAGTCCAAGTGTATATTGGTCACCTTATAATTTGCCCACCTGAATTAAAGTCAGGACATACTGTCTGGATGCCTTTTTCTCATAGTCTTTGAATGCATGATACCCAGATGACTAGAAAGATTCAATTTTATTCTGAACTAGTCTGTCTTGTTTAACAACATTCATAGAAAAAAGTGTTACTTTACACAAAGAATCAATATTATTGGCTTAAGAAGTTCCCGACACATTTAATTTAAAATTTGGTAACATTATGTGTACTCATCATTCAGTTTATAACATAGAAGTCTTGTTGAATTTAATTTTGTCTAAAAAGTCATTTTAATGAAAGAAAAAATGTGAAATAATCTGATTTCTTATTGCTTTGTTTCTTTGTCATATATTAGATGAATTTCTCTTAATTTAGTTGGATACTGATTTAGGTTTTGCAGAGTATTTAAGCAAACATTTTTGAAACTATAGACTTGATCTAATTAAATCTATATATTTGGAACAAAAAAAGCGAAGTGTAAGAAAAAGCATTTGGCTTAATGTTGTTCATCTTGACTGGCAAACTATTGTTTTTACAGAGTCATGATGCAGAATAATTTTCTGTAGGACCAGTATCCTTAGGGTTCCTTCTCTTTCATATAGACAAGTTATAGAGGTTCAGACATATTCTTAAACTTGCCTTTGCATGTTTGTTGTTCTTTACATATGAAAGTAAATTTATATATTTACTTTATTTTCCCCTCTTTTTTTTCTAATTTTTTGAATCACATAATTCAGTTTCAGGCCTTCTCACTCTGTGCTCAGTGATCACATCTGGTGAGGCTCAGAGGACCGCATGTCATGTCAGGGAACAAACTGGGCTTGATTTTTGTACCAGGGAAATGCCCTACCTCTGTACTTAAGTAATTAATTGCTCTTAAGCTCTTAAGACTTAAGTATTTACTTGCTCTTAGTTTATTATTTATCTCTATTTCCACTCTCTAGGGGATATTCTAACAAAAACAAAGCAAACAAAGCCTAAAGATTTTTTTTAAAACTGTGGGGAGGGTTTCTCTAAAGCAATCTTTGGAAGCCTGGGAGCCGCGTCAGGCATTCTCAGCCAGCTAGATTGTCGCTAATGCTATGCTCAACGGATTGGTGCTGCTCGGTCCCTGTGGTGCCAAGGACTGCCAGGTCAGCTGCATGCAAGACATGGACCAGGAACCTTGGACTCTCTCTGGCCCCAATAAAAATTCATTAAATTAAAAAAACCAACATAAAAAAGAGGTACTTAAGAGCCAAGATTTGAGAGTTATCAGTTGGTTACTTATTAACAACACCAAACTTTGCTTTGTTTCATGTAGAGTCACAATTTATTTCATCCTCATTTCCCCTAAAATACTATATTGCAATATAATGGCAAGCTCATATTGCTTTTGATTGTAAAAAACTCTCAATCTTTTATCTAATAAAAAATTTTCATCTTTCCCTAACAGCCTTAAAAATCTATATATTTCTCCTCTGTTGATGTATATATAGAGAGATGTCTACATTCTCTCTTTAGAAAAGCAGTGGATCAAGCATAGTAAACACAATGACTTATATGAATAATAACTAAAGTCATGCAACGGAAAATGAGTGATAAAACTGTTGATATATGAGTGACAAAAACCTTACTTGGATGTATCACTGTATCACTGTCTTCCTGTTCATCATTGTTCATCATCAATTTGCTCGAGCGGGCACCAGTAACATCTCCATATGTCCTGTCTCATGCAAGTAGAGCCCAAGGGCACCTGTTTGTCCAGGAATATAAAGAACCTCAAAGCATTCCATCAGGTCATGGGAATGAGGACTATAATTGTTACTGTTATCTGGCATATCAAATCGACACGGGTAGCTTGCCAGGCTCTGCCGTGAGGGTAGCATAGTCTTGTAGTCATCTTAAAATCCAGCATTTATTGATAAACCACGTGGCAGCCAGTTTTATCCAAGTAAGAACATGGTTCTTACTTGGATAAAACTGATAAAAACTCTTTGGCATAATGTTTAACTTTTCCTTTATTATTGTATCTAGAGTGGTCTTAGTCTGAATTTTTTAAGATATTTGTGATTCCATAAAAAGTATAATCTACAGCCATGGATAACCTTAGTGAGTGAGTACATGCTTTCCATGTTCAAGGCTTGGGTTTGATCACTGGAACAACTTAATACATGTGTAAATACATAAAGTCTATACAATATGCAGAAAAAGCCATTTTAATATTCTCAGATTTAATTTCTATGTTAAATAATAGCAAATATTCAAATATTGCTGAGGTCACTTGCAGTTCTAAAAGTCCTACCAGTTTAATATTATTTTCATAAATCAATTAAGCTGTGATGGCTGAGGGGTTAAGGCGTTGGACTCGAATTATTCTTCATAAATCAGTTCCTCCTTGTATTGAAATAATGATGTGTGCACATGTATTCACAAGTGCTGTCTACTCTTCATCTTACCAATTTGTTAATTCAAAATTTAGTAAATGGGTATGTCTTTACCAGATAATTCTTATATATTGGGGAGTTGCTATTTATCAAGAATTAGAAAACTATGATCTCTAGGTTAAAGCCTACCTACTTCATTTAGAAATAAATAATTTTAGAATAGAGTTGTAGCCTTTAGACTAGAGCTTCATCCTTTAGAATAGAGCTGTTTTCTTATGTCTGTGGCTATTTTCACACTGCCATGTAGAGTTGATTAGTTATGAATGACCATATTGCACACAAAACCTAAAATATCAACTATATGACTTTTAGAAGTAAAAGTTTGTGGAACAAATATATTTTTTACACTAATTTTATTGACTCTGTTGCATTTTGATGGCATTAAATTGGGATTTTTGTTAATAATCTTTGTATGTACCTGTGTATATTTGTTTCTTCTGAAAGTTAATTGTACCTTTTTTGTTTGGTCACTTGATCACTTGACATTCCGTTATTCTTCGATTTTCTTGAGCAGGCACCAGTAACATTTCCATTTGACCCTATCATGTGGCAGTGTAGCCCAATGGCATCTGGTTGCTACAGGAATACAAAGAGCCTCAAACCGTTCATTCAGGGTCTTGACGAAGAAGTCTGACCATCTTGTAGGTGGGTGGCATGTGATCTTTTGACGTTCTGTGGGATCCAATCGGTAATGGCTCTAGTCCACTGGTTCTCTCCAAGTCACATTACATGTCCAACCCGTCTGATTTTCTATGCCTTGGCAAATGAGACAGCAGTATGAGAATGCTATTTGGGTCTCCCAAAGAGGAATCAAAAGAGCTATGCTTGGAATATCATGCCTCGCTCAAGTAAGAGAAGGAAACTGGAGTTCTGACTTCCTTCGGCAACCTTTTTTGTTAATTTTTTTAAATTTGTGATTTTGTTACATTTTAATTTGACTTTATGTAAGTAGACATCTAGTAACTGGTCATTTCATATAAACTTATGAAACCTAAAATGTATGAATACCAGTTCTAATGTAAAGTTGACTGTGAAATTTTATTCCTGTAATTTTATCATTAAAACACTGCTCATGGATTGTTCATATAACTCAAGCATTTTCATATTAGATATCATAAGACAATATGCAAATTAAAATTGATTATACTATTTTAAAATTATTTTATCATATTTTTTGGAGATTGAAAAGTAAATCTCACCAGATTAGCAAAAATCTGTAGCTTGGTCTTTTCTAGCTAAAAGTGGTCTTTCCATTTTAGAGACAATTCCATTTTCTTTGACTATTGTTCTTTCATTTGGCGTATGTGGTGTGACTGGGTCTGTAGATGGGAAGAGAAAGTTGCAGGACACAAGACTGTCTGCTGCCTATGAAACAGCTCTGCTTCACAAAGTTAACATTTAGGCCTGAGAGTTGCTTAAACTGCACAGTTCCCCTCATCTCCTCAGGAAATTAGACTTAACACAATTTTTGCAGTTGACTCTATTATAAGAGAGGATGATTAATGAACAGGACATTTACCCTGATTGTTGTGCTCTTTAAAAAAGATTTTTCCCATGAAGAGCTCACATTTCTAGCTCCAGATGGAGGTGACATTCTTCAGGGAAGAATTACAATTGAACTTCATTTCACTAACCGCATTTACAGGTACAGATTACTGTGGAGGTGCTTCTTGTCAGACTTGTCAGAAGAGATAGATTGAAGTACAGAGTTCACCAGTTTCTGAGGGCTGAATTATATGGTCAGCCCCCATCTTTCTTCCTTTCACCATCCTTCAAGCTCATTGAAGATGCGAACATTCTGCCTTAAACTGAATTGTTTCAAACTTTTTAGGAGATTCAGTCTTCAATTGTGGTTAAATGGTAATTCGGGTCATAAATACCTAAAAATGGCAGAGTGTGCCTCTCATCAAGCTGTCCTTTGGACTGTATAAGCAGAAAGATTAGACTATTGTTCCATGAGTGAGATAGTCAATATCACTTGTAAGTGGAATTTATTTATTTTTATATCTCCAGACATTAAAAAGCTTAGAAATGTTCAGAAAATACTGGAAGCTTAGTGGGACAGAAATAGTATATACTTATTTTTTAGCATTTTATATATATACGTAAAGTAAGATTGATTCTTTGGGCTTTGGGGGGGTTATGGGGGCAATGGTCAAGGAACATAAGAACATAAGGAACATAAGAAAAATAGAAACTTATCTGAGCTTCTTCCGTGGACAAAGACACCCTAGTTGTGGCACCTAGATATATTTTTTGATTAATTATTGGTTTTGTCATATATCTATATATGACAAATCCAATATATATATACCAGTCATTGCATTTGTACTCACAGATCTAAGAGTCTTAATGAGATCTTGAAGCCTCTTGAGTCTCTGTTCAGGCAGGACCAATTCATAGGGCTAATCAGAATTCTCCAATTTTGATATAACAGTGTGATCTGAATGTAAACAGTTACAAAGCAACAAATCTGAAAGTGAGGTTTAGGCAAATAGATCATAGTTCATGTGGTTAAAAAATTAGAGAGGTAGAACCTAGGTATGATTTCATAAGACTATAGAAGAGTTATGCAGATAGAGAGCTTTTGCTTTTGGGTGGAACAATTTTTTTTTTTTTTTGCTTTTTGGGTCACACCTGGAGATGCTCAGGGATTTCTCCTGGCTCTACACTCAGGAATTACTCTTGGCAGTGCTCGGGGACCATATGGGATGCCGGGGATCGAACCTGGGCCAGCACAGGCCAACTGCATGCAAGGCAAACACCCTACCCACTGGGCTATCACTCCAGCCCCTTGGGTGGGACAATTTAATGGAGATTTAGGATGGGAATATGGCTTGGTTGGGGGATCTGTCCAGATAACTAACATTGAGTTCTCCAAGCAGAATTTATTTTTGATTAATACAGCAGAATCAAGGGCAGAAATCCCTGAAATCACAGTAAAATCTATAGCAAAAAAAGAAAAAACTTTAAGAAAATAATTTATTTTTATGTGACTCTTCGCTGTAGTATCTCAATTAAAGACACCAAAGTTATTGTCTAATAGTGATCCCATAGGAATGGCCTATGGTAGAAGCCATGGATTTGTAATTAGAACATAATGTGTTTCCAGATCCTTTATTGCTTCTTATGTACTTTAAAATAGCTTTTGCCCACTCTGGTAAAATGTTTTCCTTGCAATTGCTTTTATACTATTGCTTAGTTAAGCCTTTTCTTATTCATTACTTAAAAAGAAATCAAGTTTCTTTTAAGGTTATAACTACATGATTACAAATTTCAGGTTACTAGAGTTCAAATGAACATAAATTGCTTCATTTACTTGTAGCTCTTTTCTTTGCATTGTATTTTTGTTAGTTACCATAAGGACCTTATTCCTTAGTATTAAAAACTTAGATCAGCAAGTATTTGTATATTGGAATATATTTAGGAAGATCCTACTCAAGTGGTATGGAATAAATTGACATTGTAGAGTCAAGGAGAAGACCTTCCTTCTTAAGGAGAGGAAAGTATTTTCTCAAGTATGTTTTCATATATTGTTTCTAGAATTTCATAAGCTATTCATTAGAGAAAATTTTTCAGACAAAATTGTAACTCCTTTTTATCTCTTAAAATTCTATATAATTTATATGCCATACACTTGAGAATATTTTTGAAAACAAAGTCTTTCAGGTTCTGTGACAATCTCATATTTCAGATTTATCTGACCTTTAGGATAATTTCAACCATAGTGCTAATAATCATTTTCTTCTAATGTAATAAAGTAACACACTTCTATTTATCTCTTTATTTGGTAATTTTACAATACTTTTGGCAAGTTTATGCCTATTCAATTACTTTTTTTTGTTTTTGACAGGTACCATTACCCTTTTTTGTTAAGATCTTCAAGCCATTAACATAACTTCACAGTAGAAAAGATGACTAGTAGTTGAATAAAATCAATTTGCTCAAATTTTTTTCTAATATCCATTCTACCAAAAGGATGCCAATATACCAAAAGTTACCAGTTTTTGCCAGTTACCTTGTATTCACTCAGTTTTATTATGTAGCTTTTGCACATTATTGTTTCCCTCTTTTTATTTTATTTTTTTATTATTTTTAAAATTTTTTAAATTTAATTTTATTTTATTATTTCCCCCCTCCCAAATATTATTACACCATTTTAGACATACAATTGAAAGATGCTCATGTAGAGTTTTGGTTCTACAGTGTTCCAACACCCATCCCCTCGCCCCAAACCCATCTCCCATCACCAATGTCCCCACCTCCCTCCCCCTCCCACACCTCAACTACTTGGCGGGTTCTGTATGTCATTTCTCTCCTCTTTATCTCTCCCGCCAAACTTTCCTGCTCTTCGTGGAATGCAGTGCATTAAAAGACATTACTGTTTCCACTATTTTAATGGACCGCGTGACTGCAAGCGGCAGCGCAACCTGGGCTCGAACTGGGTTTGCTCTGTTAATCTGGTCGTGAGGTAGTTTCCCAGTGTCTGGACAGCGAAGGTGGCAGCTAGTGTGGTGGGCGAGTCTCATCCTGCTGCTTCCGGGAACCCCCCAGAGGTGATGGGCCCACTCCCAAAACCCATCTGTCCTCCCGGGGCCCCATGATCAGCTGGGCCCAGGGCGAGCCGAGTTCCAGCTTCCCCAGCCGCTTGTGAGGCTCTTCATACTATGGCTGGCAGCCCCAGGTCAGCTCCTGGGCGGGGCCACCAGGCTCGACAAAATGGAGGGGGAGTGGCTGAACCCTGACTCCATCTGAAGAGTTCCCAGTGATTCCCGCTTCTGGGAGCCGCCTACCTGGGCTCGAACTGGTTTTTCTCTGTTAATCTGGTCGTGAGGCAGTTTCCCGAGTCGGACAGTGAAAATGGTGGCTAGTGTGATGGGCGAGTCTCATCCAGCTGCTTCCGGGACCCCCCCAGAGGTGGCGGGCCCACTCCCAAAACCCATCTGCCCTCCTGGGGGTCCCATAGTCAGCTGGGCCCAGGGCGAACCGAGTTCCAGCCTCCACAGCTGCTTGTGAGCCTCTTCATGCTATATCGCTTCCCTCTTTTTATACCATTTCTCATTTTTCCTATGTATTTTCTTCTCTTCCTTAGAGTTTGGCCCTAGCTAATTGACTAACACAAAATACATTTTTAAAAAACTTTCTTTTTTTTAAATTTTTTGTTTTTGTTTGTTTTTTTATTTGTTTTATTTTTTTTGTTTATTTGTTTCAAAAACAATCGTTTTATTTGTTTTCAAGTTCGTTTTGTTTCTCTTTACTACTAATATCTTTAAAAATATTAAATTCTCGAACAGAGAGTTAATCTAGGGGCTAATGCTCTTACCTTGCTCATGACTAAACCCAGTTTGAAACCTCAGCATTAGGCAGGGGCTCTGGAACATAGCCAAGAGTGATTCCTGAGCACAGAGTTCAGTGCTTAGGGATGCTTTGTTGTTCAATATCTGATGAGCTATATTTAGTTTTTTGTCCAAAAGTGACCACTAGTTGACAAATAGAGGACTAAACTGATTGACTTCCTAAAACCAACTGCTATTCCTCTTTTTCATGATAGTATTTTCTCTCATCCTGAAATATTTTGACTTATTTTTGCCTATTTGGTGATTTTTGTTGCTTTATGTGCTTTGTGTGAGGCTACATCTTTGGTCCTCAGAACTACTTCAGCGTGAGGTATTTTGTGGTGTTTGGGATTGAACCTGGGTCACCTGTGTGCAAAGCATACAGTCCACTCTATTAGAATATATCACTACTCTGAATATATTCTTAATTTTTGCTATCTTTTAAGTTTCTATGACATTCTAAAACTTCATGTTTGAAAATTTTACTTAATTTAATGGCATATATATTTTTCTCATACATTCTCATATATGTATACGTGTATATATATGTACATCACTTGTATCACTTGTCTTCCCATTATTCATCGATTTGCTTGAGTGGGCACCAGTAACGTCTCCATGCTTTGGGAATAAGTCCATGATAGTGACTGTTTTTGGCATATCAAATACACCACAGGTAGCTTGCCAGGCTATATGAAAATATTTGTGTATTAGAATACATTTAGGGAGATCCTACTCAAGTGGTATGGAATACATTGATGTTGTAAAGATATCCAAGGAGAAGACCTTCTTTCTTAAGGAAAGGCAAGTATTTTTTCAAGTCTGTTTTCATATATTGTTTCTAGAACTTCATAAGCTATTCATCAGCTTATGAATATATCTGATATACATAATACATATATATATATATATATATATGTATTTATTGCTTCTTTTAGTCCTTATGATGATAGGGACAGAAAATGCACTTCTTGGTCATAGGAATCTTGTCCTGCTAAAAATAAATAGCAAGCATCTAGGCATGTAAAGCCCAAATACTTCTATATTCTCCTATCTAAAAAACTCACCTTAACCATAATAATTTTTATAAGCCACCACAGAGATGACAGACTAGTTCTCTTTCTCTTAGTTTAATGAATAACCCCAAACATGTACCAAGTTACAACTTGACAATAGTAATATAGCACGAAAGTATTGAAAAGGGTGAATGCCCAATAATAAATAAAATATTGAACTTTCAAGGGGAAGATCTCCTAGAACATAGCCCTCAATAGAAAGCAAAAAATCTCATCTATATCCATTAAGAACATTTGCTTCCTAGTTGCCCATTCTCAGCTCTTTGAAATGTGCTGTCTCTTCTTCAATAAACTCATTGTTGGAGACATCTAGAGCATTTGTAAAATATTTTGTATTTTTCTCCTGGGACTAATCCTGATCAACACTCCATTAGAATGATGCCTTCGGTTCTAAATGTTCTACTTTCTTTCTACAGCTGGCTATTTTATATATCCAGTAACTGCTAGTTTTATTCAGTTTGCCCCACCCATTACTAAATTGATTTACTCATCCAAACACACATCTAATGTTAGAAGTGTCTTTTCTCTTATTCTTACAGGTGACTATGCCAAGTGGAAGTGAGGACGTAGTCTTTAGATGGGATTCTGCTTCTTTCTTCTTTTCCCAATTGGATGACACAGGAAATGCCCAGGGAGGTGAGGAGTGAGCTGATGAAGACTGGTACCAGCACCTTCATGGTGTAGATCTTGTATCTTACCATCTTCATGTAGTAGATGGCAAACTATGCTCACATCCCAGTTGATCTTAATGACACAGGGATTATTCCTCATGACCTAATTTCTTAGCAAGCTATGGCCTCATTTTATTTCACCTGCAGTCTATCACCTACTCTCATAGAGAAGAATTTCAGGTAGAAAACACATAGTGATGTAAGATTATTTGAGAAATAAAAGGAGGAAGAGGGGTATGTTAAATAGAGAATGTGTTCTCTGGAGTGGGCCATGCCCAGGACACATTCTTAGTAGAGTATAGGGTGAATCTCAGTGATGGAGAATGTGCACCACACAGAAAAGGAAAGGAATTATATACTTTAGGCAGCCATGTCAGCAACCCAGAAAATGTTATAAATGTGTGTTTTGACTCTGTAAATTTATTCTCTATAGTTTTCTCAAATGGCCCTACTACCCAAAGCCTGATTCTATAATATAGTCAATGGAGAGAGCTTTGAAATGTGGATGTTGTTTTTGACATTCCTAGAGTGATCTTTTTCCCTAGCACTGGAACATCACTTTTTAGTGTCCAACTGATGCTGTGGACATGGAGTTCTCCATCTTAAGGAACTTTCTGGACAGACGCCCTGCATTCCAAACGTCTGGGATTGTTTGGGCTTTAGACAGTGTCTTTCCTTCATCTATATTTACTGGAACCTCACAATCTATTTGCTTAAGACATAATGAAAGATTTGGTTTAATTTATCACTGTATCATTAAATACATTCAAACCTTTTCCTGTCTCAAAGCTGTTCCTATTTTATTTCTAACTGACATTTCAGAATATTCTCCTTATATTTCCCCACAATTTTTCCCACTGTGGCCCCTATATCATATCCTAAATAATAATAAAAGAAATAAGGTTTTTTTTTTTTTTTTTTGCTTTTTGGGTCACACCCGCCGATGCTCAGGGGTTACTCCTGTCTCTGCACTCAGGAATTACTCCTGGCGGTACTCAGGGGACCATATGGGATGCTGGGGATCGAACCCAGGCCGATGTGGGCCAGCTGCGTGCAAGGCAAACGCCCTACCCGCTGGGCTATCACTCCGCCCCCAGAAATAAGGTTTTCTAAAGCTAAACTTACGCTTTCATGATTTTGGTTATTTTTGTTTATCTGTTTACAGTGCCATTTTTTTCTATTTTTGCCTGCCTGTTGAAATTCTAACATATAAATTCAAATAGAGATTTTCTCTTCCTTATGAAACATGTCTCTATTTTTGTATTTTGCAAGAATAGTTCCTCTCTTTTAATTTCTCACCTCTAGCTCTTTTAAGTAAAAATTGAATTACATTATATTAAACAAACTTTGGAGGAAAGAATAAAATATGCTTTGCACATATTTTTTCATTTGTGTTGGTTATTAATTGCTTAGTTCATACACAATGCCTTAAAATAATGACCATTTGTCCTATGGCAAATTCAGAGACAACTGATATTATTTGGCTGAGACTTCAATGGCCTTGTCTCTTAAAGTCTGTAATTAATATGTCAGACCACCGTTTCCCTTTTTATCAAAAGCTTGAAGGGTCAGAATCACTGCTAGGCTTAGTTAAAAACTTTGTTCCTTTTGTGTTCTTAGTAGCTCTTTACTACTGTACCCTCAGATCTTTATTATGCAAGTCCTCAGAAAGATAGTTTTCTTCTTGAAGACCATTAAGGAGGTTGCCCAAGAGAAAGACCAACATTACAGTCTGGTGTGCCCTAATCTTCATTCTGTTGAGTATAAATGCACCTTAAAGTTCGGCCCACAAATAAGCAGTGGAGATTATACTTGTATGTGAAAATAGGAGGTATAGCACTTTTAGCATCATTTTAGAAATTGGTTGCATCATTCAATCTTTGGCATCATTACAAGATAGATGACAAATATCTCATTATCCAGGGAAGTCACTTAACACTGAGAGATTAAGTAAGTAGTTTATAGTCATGGTCTGAAGGTGTTCAGATTCAAACCCTATAGTCTACCTCAGGAATAACAGATGCTGCTTGATCATAAGAATTCATTAGGAAGGGAAAAGGAAAAAAAAAACTAGGTCAAGTTATTCAGGTGTAGGGCCGAGTCTACCTAGCCGCCCTGAGGTAGACTGATGGGGCGTCTTGTTTGGGGCGGGTTTTGCTCTTTGGTCTGACCTCCGCCAGGGTCCCAGAAGTCAGAAAACCTCGCACAACACAACCACAGTCATCCTCTGTCCGTACTCCACAGCTGGACCCAGCCCAACCCAAGAGAGAAGCCGAGTTCCAGCCCAGGGATGCGGGACTCAGCGACTACCCCAGTCCAGGCTTTGTAGGGATCCTGGACTCGGGCCACCTCCCCCAGCTTGGCTCCCTCCACAAAGGCCTGGCAACCCCACCCAGATATGCTGCAGGAGATTTCGGCCGACACCAGGTATTTAGGTGCAGAGCAGTCTCTGCTTGCCCACCCTGTGCTAGATGATGGGGCGTCTTGGAGTGGGGGCAGGGTTTTGTTCCTTGGCCAGGCTCCCAGAAGTCAGAAAACCTCGCGCAACACAACCACAGTCATCCTTCCGTCCAGACTCCCAGCTGGACACAACCCTTTCCCCATGATGTGCGGGCTTCATCTCAAATCTGGTATAACACACGTGTGAGAGTCATAGGCTAGGTAAGACAGAGTAGGGAACTGTTTGCTGATAATCACTGAAAATGATGCCATCCAAGAACTGTGCTTTGACTATAGTGAAAAAAGATGCACATGATAACCTTGAAATGTATTTATTTTATTTTATTTTATTTTATTTGCTTTTTTTTGGGTCACACTTCGGCGATGCTCAGGGGTTACTCCTGGTTCTGCACTCAGGAATTACTCCTGGCGGTGCTCGCGAGACCATATTGGTATGCCGGGGATCGAACCCGGCCGGCACGGGCCGGCCGGCGTGAGGCAAACCCCCTACCCGCTGGGTTATCGCTCCGGCCCCGCTGAATGTATTTATTACAATCCAAAATGTGTAAGAAAGGGAAGCGAGTTGGAGGGGTGGATAGAGAGGAGAAAAGAGAGAAAGGAGGAGATAAAGAACCTGCCTTGGAGGCAGATCAGGGATCGGGAGGGAAGTATTGGCATTGGTGGTAGAAGATGGGCATGGGTGGAAGGATGATTGCTGGAACTCTGTATGACTGAAACTCAAACATGAACATCTTGTAATTTTGTGTCTCATGGTCACTATAACTATCTTCCCTTTAATCATCTATTTGCTAGAGCGGGCACCAGTAATATCTCCATATGCCCTGTCATGCTAGTAGAACCCAAAGGCATCTGCTTGCTCCAGGAGCATAAAGAGCCTCAATTATATTAGGTCACGGGAATGACCAAATATAAATGTTACTGGGTTTGGCATATCAAATACTACACGAGCAGCTTGCCAGGCTTGCCGTGCGGGTGGCATACTGTTGTAGTCACCTCTAAATAAAACATTTCTTGATGAACTGTGCGGCCGCGCAAGCTGGGCTGTGATAGTCTGGTCTGCTGGGTGGAGTTGTGATGAGAGGGAAGACCGGATGTGGAAAATGGCTGGCCCCATGGAGTAGGGGAGGGTGGTCTGGCTTGTTGTGAGGCTCTGCTGGGCTGGCAGGCCAGAGCTAGAACCCGCCATGCCTCCCGGGCACCTCACGAGCAGCTTGGCACAGGGAGAGCAAGTAGCAGCTCTGCCCTATGTCTGAGAGTCTCTGGTTCAGCATACCTGGGCCGGACTGAAAAAAAAAAAAAAACTGCTGCAGGGTGGCTGTGGATGATCCGGGCTGTGATAAAATAAAATATTTTTATTTATTTTTTTATTTTTATTTATTTATTTTTTTTGCTTTTTGGGTCACACCCAGCAATGCTCGGGGGTTTCTCCTGGCTCTGCACTCAGGAATTACTCCTGGCGGTGCTCGGGGGACCATATGGGATGCTGGGGATCGAACCTGGGCCGGCATGGGCCAGTCGTGTGCAAGGCAAACGCCCTACCCACTAGGCTATCACTCCAGCCCCTAAAATATTTAAAAAAAAATAAAATACTGCCTCAGTGGAAAAAAAAACTCGGTCAATCAGTGGCTGTCTCTGTATCTTGGTCACTGTTTCTTTGAGGTGCAGAAGCTTTTCAGTAATCTATAATGCCATTTGTTTGTCTTTACTTCTGTTTGCTTTGACAGTGGTGTTTTGTCTTTGGAGATGCCTTTAGTTTCAATGTCATGGAGTGTTTTTCCTGTCCTCTTCGATGTACATTATAGATTCATGTCTAATGTTGAGATCTTTAATCCATTTTGATCTGACTTTTGTGCTTGGCATTACGTGGTCTAAGTTCATTTTTGTACTTGTTGCTGCCAAGTTTTCCCAGCACCAGTTGTTGAAGAGAATTTCTTTGCTCCAGTTAATATTTTTGTGCCTTTATCAAAGAGTAAGTGATCATATATTTGAGAGTGTGTTTCAGGATATTCATTTCTATTCCGTAGGTCTAAAGGTCAGTCTGTATAACAACACTATACCATTTAAATTATGACTGCTTTGTAGTATAGTTTGAAGTTGGGAAAATTGATACCTTCCATCTTCTTTTTCCCAAGGACTGCTTTAACTATCCATGGGGGGGTTATTATTTCTTACAAATTTCAGGAGTGTTTGATCAGTTATTTGAAGAATGTCATGGGTATACTTATAGGGATCATATTGAATCTGCATAAAGCTCTAGGGTGTATTACCATTTTGAAAATGGTAATTCTCCCAATTCCAGAGCAAGGAATGTATTTCCATTTTCTCAGGTCCTCTTTTATTTCTTGAATCAACATTTTGGAGCTTACTTTGTAGAGATTCTTTACATTCTTAGTCAAACTGATTCCTAGGGAAAGAATATTCACTCAATGCCCATCTGATAGGGGTTAATATCCATGATACGTAAGGCACTGATAGAACTTTACAAGAAGAAAACTGCCACCTCATCAAATAATGGGGAGAAGAAATGAACAGAAACTTCCAAAAGAAGAAATTTGAATGACCAAAAGGCATATGAAAAAATGTTCTTCATCACTAATCATCAGGGAGATGAAAAATAAAAAAAAAAATGAGGCACCATCTCACACCACAGAGACTGGCACACATCCAAAAGAGCAAGAAGAAGTGCTAGCGTGGATGTGGGGACAAAGGAACTCTCACCCACTGTTGGTGGGAGTGCTTGATGGTCCAGCACTTTTGGAAAACAATCTGACATTCCTCCAAAAACTGGATATTGAGCTCCCATTTGACCCAACAATACCACTGCTGGGATTATACACTGGAGACTCAAAAATACACAGCAGAAACACTATCTTCACTTTATTGCAGCTGTATTCATGATAGCAAGAATCTGGAAACAACCTAACCGCCCAAGAACAGAAGAGTGACTAAAGAAACTATGGTACATCAACACAATGGAATACTATGCAGCTGTCAGTAAAGATGAAGTAATGAAATTTACCTGCAAATGGATGAACATGGAGACTATCATGCTGAGAGAAATTAGCCAGAAGGAAAGGAACAGATATAGAATGATTGCTTTTATTAATGGGGTATAAAGATATACCAGTGTTCTAATTGTGGGAAATGTTAACATCAGGCTAGAACTGAACATTGAGTTTACACAAAGGGATTCAAATGATAATCCCTTTATGTCTGTAGAGCAAACCACAATGTGTAAGAGAAGAGAGAGGGAAGAGAGAACGAGAAAGAGAGAAGAGAGAGAGATAGAGAGAGAGAGAAAGAAAAAAAAAGTGCTTCTGTAGAGGCAGACTGGGGGAAGTGGAAGGGAATTTGGGGCCATTGTGGTGGGAATACAGCACTGATGGAGTGGTGGATGCTGGAACAATGTATGATTGAAACCCAGTCATGAATGTTTCTGTATTTGTGTATCATATGGTGGTATACTAAAAAATAAAAAAAATAAAATAATTAACACAGAGGAAAAAAAATCACTTGTTCAATCAAACATGAGAAACAAAACTCTCTAAATAAGCAAAATCTCCACATTGTATCATTAGTAATGGCAGGAGAAACTCTGGAAAAGTCAAAGAATTTAAAATAAAATTTAATTCTAATATATTTCTAATAACATTTGTAGCTCCAAATTTTCTATTATGTGTTTGAGAAAGTCCTCTCTGACCACCAATTGTTTATTATATTGGAATTTAGATCTTATTGATAAATATTTGAAGGTAAATTTTCTCTGCAAATGCTTTTTTATCCTCATACAACTAGTAATATCAGTAGCAAAACAATTTGAATAATCTGAACAACTATACTGTGTCTCAGTTACAAGGAATACACATATATGGATGGCATGAAACCCAGGGTTTTTTGCTAAATAGACTCTGGTGTTTTGTCTTTGAAATATTTGTCTTAACAGAAAGTTAGGTCCATTCATGTGATTTTGGCTAGTGCTCAAAATGAGTGGTAATAGATCTAAGGTAGTAGTTCCATCTCATACTGTTCCTCCAATTTAAAATATCTGTTTGGCACTTTTATTTTGGAAATGTAATGAAGTCTGGATGGCAGACCCTCATTTTTTCATGTTAATAGTGACAAAACTGTTAAATACCATGGCTCCATTGGTTCAATGTTCACAGGCACAAGCAAGGATGCACAAAGTACCCTGGGACCCTCTAGGAGATACAAGTAATGTATTTGCCCTTTGTTTTTTTTTTTTTTTTGTTTTTGGGTCACACCGGCAATGCTCAGGGGTTACTCCTGGCTCGCACTCAGGATTACTCCTGGCGGGGCGGCGACCATATGGGGCGCCAGGGATCGAACCGGGCCAGCGCCGGCCGCGGCAAGGCACGCCGGCTACCGCCCGGCCCCTGTATTTGCCCTTTGGAGACCTCGAGCAGGCTCCTAATTACACACAGGGATTAGATATGGGTTCCAGATCTCATATCCTAAAACATGGAAAGTCTTGGAAATATTTATCATTAGGATGCAGGTAGCATCTGGACAGTAATCAGAGACTATTTTAGGCTGATTCCCCACAGTTATCTGCCTGAGGGAGGGCATCCAAGAAAGGACAATACTGGTTATTTTTTTTTTACTATTTGGAGTAAAGACCTACTGTGCCTTCTTTGGAAGCATATCATTGGAAGCATATCATTTCCTCAGTACATGTTTCTTAATGTCTGTAATTCAGTGAATTCTTTACAAACCTGGCACTCCTGTTTGCCTCACAAAAAGAATGCTCTCAAAGGTCATAAAACTACCTCCATGAAACCTATAGAGACCAGCACATAATTTGGAACATATGTGAGGCGAGGGTTTGGAAGGATCCTTGAATAATGTGAGTGAGAGAAGTGTGGTGTGAGAAAGGAAATAAGAGAGAGACAGACGACAGACAGACAGACAGACAGACAGACAGACAGAGACAGAGGGTCAGAGAGAGAGAGATAGAGAATACAAATGCCTGTTGCTCCACATACCTTAGTCTCCTAGGAAAAGTGCTGAGTCAGGTTGCCTTGTGAATTTGGTGACTTTGGCTACCAGCACCCACACAGCATGGATGCTAGCATCCTACTCTTCCTACTAAACAGACAACAAATTGCAACTGAGGCTCACTTGCTCTTATTGACACAAGATCCAGTACCCAACATTCAAGTTCTCCAGGACTGGGGCCTCGGGTAGAGCAAGACGAGACATTACTTTTATTAGGAAAAGAAAGATTCTCTCTCCACTCTCATGTCCCATGTCCATCATCTACCCTTACGATGGGAAATTATAGGAGATGAATAGTGATGAAAAATTTTTACTTAGAGATTTTTAGATAGAGATAGTTATATTACATTGCCATAAATGCTTGGTATGTGTCTTACACATATCATATAACAAATGTATGTCTGCCTTACAAAGTAACTGACAAAGGTATCACTGTCACTATCACTATCTTCCCATTCATCATCTATTTGCTAGAGCTGGCACCAGTAATATCTCCATATGTTATGTCTCATGCTAGTAGAGCCAAGGGCATCGGCTTGCTACAGGAACATAAAGACCCTCACACCATTATATTAAGTCATGGGAATGACCTAATATAATTGCTACTGGTATTTGGCATATCAAATACAACACGAGCAGCTTGCTAAGCTTGCCATGCAGGAGGCATACTCTTGTAGTCAACTCCAAATAAAGCATTTATTGATGAACCCGAATGTCTGAATGTGGGAGTCCGAATGTGGAAAATGGCGGCCCCCATGGAGTCCCGCCATGCCTCCCGGGTGCCTCATGAAGGACTGGGCACAGGGAGAGCAAGGAGCAGCTCTGCCCCATGTCTGAGAGTCTCTGGATCAGAATACCTGGGCCGGATTGAGAAAAAAAAAAACTGCTGCAGGGTGGGTGTTGATGATCCAGGCTGTGATAGGCTGGTCTTCTGGGTGGAGTTCTGACGAGAGGGAAGTACAAATGTGGAAAATGGCGGCACCTATGGAGTGTGTGTGTGTGTGTGGGGGGGGGAGGGTTGTCTGGCTTGTTGTGAGGCTCTGCTGGGGTGGTGGGCCAGGGCTAGAACCCGCCATGCCTCCCAGGTGCCTCATGAGCGGCTGGGCACAGGGAGAGCAAGGAGCAGCTCTGCCCCCATGTCTGAGAGTCTCTGGATCAGCTTACCTGGGCCGGATTGAGGAAAAAAAAAGGTAATCTGACAAAGGTAATCTGATATTAAATGTCATTTTGCTCTTTCTTTTGGGTCTCCCCCGGTGCTGTTCAGCTCTTGAGATTCTCTGCCAACTGGGACCACATTTCAATGCAGGACCCTAAGGTGTTAGTGCTGGTACCCTCACCGCTGCACATTACCCTGTAGTTCCAGTAATCATATGGGCCATCCTGACTGTGTTTGGAGGCATCCAGATTGAAGCCAGTGATGATCAGGGAGCCTCTGTCTTAAACAGAAAATAATCAGGGTTGTGGTACCATTTCTCTGTTTTCTTTCTTTCCCTTTTCTTTCTTTTTTCACTCTTGCCTAAATTATTTTTTGCGATTTTTTATTGTCTTTTTTTGGGTCTCACCCAGTGATTCTCAGGGGTAACTCCTGGCTCTACACTCAGGAATTACTTCTGGCAGTGCTCGAAATCATATGGGATGCAGGGGATCAAATCCAGGTTGGCCACATGTAAGGCAAATAGCCTACTTTCTGTGCTATCGCTCCAGACCCCCATGTGATTTTTTTTTCATTTTTTCTCTTCCCAACTTTTTGTTTTACTCTTTTTTGATGATTTTTCCCCACTGTTTAGCCCAAAGATGTTGCTTGGTTGATTTTTTTTATATAAACATTTGCTGACTTTAATTATGAGATGTTAATGTTCAGCTGAACAAAGAATGACAATAATGTGATACTGAGAGAACAGATGTGAGGACGACAACACATAGGTGATCCAAAGCATAGCTCTGAAGCCAGTTTTCAAGAAACCCTTAGAGTCAGTGATATAAAATGGACTTAGTATTTGTATAGCCACCTAATCAGAGCAATTAACAATATATACTGAATCTTAAAATCTCTGACTTAAAGCATGTCCTCAAATATATTTATCCTAACATGATTTTTTTCATACTGATATATTATATCTTTAGTATTTAATATCAGTAAAAATTATCTGTTACAAAAAACCAAGATTGCCCAAAGAAGTTGTAAACATAAACTCTGTTCTCTGCCAGAAAGACATTGCGATGGACCTCAGCCTATATCTCTACCACATGTCTTAGTACCAGCTCCGTACTTTACCACTCTGGTGAGATCCTTCCATTCTCTGAACACACCATGTTTAAGCTACTCAGTAAATAGTTACAAAATTGATGGATTGAATGGATGAATAAATAATGATGAATGAGTGAATGAATAGTAAATTAAATTGAAAATATTTTAGGGTGTTTATTAAGTCTATGAATGCCTATGAATTTAAATTTAATAAAATTCAAAGCAAAAGTGTCTGATATTGTAAATAGCAAGATTCATAGGGTTGAGTAACTTCCTTGGAGATCAAGAATCCTCTTCCATGAACCTCAGTTTTAGTTTCTTTCTATAAAGTAATCAGTTTCAACCCCAAACACACATTTGCTTGTCATTTATTTCTTCATATTTTAAAAAGAAACCTCTGCATCATTTTTCAAGAGTGACTAAATCATACCTATGTGAATTTCACGGATGTTTTGATTAAATTGCATAGAAAATGGATAAAAAGGGAAACTTTCTGCTTTCCATCTCACAAAATTTATGGAAGATTGAACTGACAACTTAAAAGTTGTTTTTAATATTTTTCATACCCTATTTCAATTAATTAGCAGCCTCTGCATTGGATATCTTAAATTTGGAGATCAAAGTTGCACAAAAAATATGTATTTAAATAGGAATTAATCCATCTATTATCATTACAGTCTTTCAGTATAACTAGATATTTCATAAAAGACAATTCTACTTAACTGCTGTTTTTCTTCAAATAATTCAGCATTTTAGTAGATTACTTGATTTGGAAACTAGTTTATAAAACACTCTATTATACCAATTCCTATATTGATATTTTGTAAACTCAACAGGATGTCTTGAGTTAGTTTAAGCTAACTGGATGATTCTCCAGAACTTATTTCCCACCAAAGTTTTTTATTCACAGAAAACTCTTGTCACTAGTCACTTGTCTTTCCACTGTTCATTGATTTTCTCTAGTGGGCGCCAGTAACGTCCCCATTCATTGGGAATGAGATCCATTATTGTTACTGTTTTTGGCATATCAAATACACCACGGGTAGCTTGTCAACAGAAAACTCTACCTACAGAAAATATTTTCAAGTTTCTGAAAGCTTTTTTGTGCTACTGTCCTATTGTTGGGGACCACAAATACAAATTAGTGAAACTATAAACCAGATGTTCTTACTCTGTGGTGACATTTAAGTGGTCTGTGGATGAATGGTTGGCAATCCTGAAAACCTCTGAAACTGTACGCTAAGTTTTGGTATAATTAGAATTTGAATTTTCTTGGAAAGGAGTCTATAATTATTATCAGATTCTCCAATAACTCCAATATCATTGTAATTGCTTCTAGGCCAAATGTGGTTTACTTGACTATGTTCTTCACTGGCTGTTAATTATGAGCTATAGCAATATTTCTTCTCTATTAAAACCTTTATACCAGCCTTGGTTCTTGCCACTGAAAATATAGTTCTGTGTTGATAAATTCATGTAAATGCTTGAATTTATCTATGGTTGTGAGAATGAAAAGATTATACCTATTACTAGCATCTAGTGTCATGCTATGATGGTCTAACTCTTTACTGAATATTTTCCTTTGTTTGGGGTCAGGATTCTATTCTCTTAGGTTTCTATTAATGTTTCATATCAAAATCTATTTGGTGGTCTGTTTACTGTTTATGCTCTTAAAACTTTCATAATAGAGTGCATAATTACTTTTAGCAAATTGTAGGATGAAATCATTTAAATTTTTGTTCTCATGAGATTCTTCAAGACAAAAAGTTTTCCAAAGTTAATGCTCTCCCTAAATTATTTTGTTTGCCATACAATGCAGCTTTAGATTATTATATACTTATTGTATCTCTTGAGGAGATAAGCATATGGGAGAGATTAACAACTGGGATTTGGTACTCTCATCCTCTGGGAATTATTTCTAAAATCACATGATGAAAATGCATAATATAATTACAGAATAATATACCAAAATGTATATTGTGATCAAATTCCATGAACTTATGAAGATTTGTAAGACTAATTGTAAGACTAACACAAGATGCAGTCTTGTATTTACATTTATATTTTAGCTTAATAATTGTAAATAACATTTGATACTAAATAGTTCTTTTTTACCATTGAGTGACACACTAGTTCCCAAAAATAACACATTTTTTAAAAATTGGGATCAAGATGATAAATAAGCTTGGAGGCATTTTAGTGGCAAAGCAATTTATTCTTTTTTTGCTTTTTTTGGGTCACACCCGGCAATGCTCAGGGGTTTCTCCTGGCTCTGCACTCAGGAATTACCCCTTGCGGTGCTCAGGGGACCATAAGGGATGCTGGGGATCGAACCCAGGCCGGCACTTGCCGGGCGATAAGGCAAATGCCCTACCTACTGGGCTTTGGCTCGGCCCTGCAATTTATTCTTGGTATAGTGATAACACCAGCTTTTTTTTTTTTTACTACATGCCACCTATCAATAGAGTTTAGTTCCAGTAGTTTCCTGGTAGTGTATATGCTCTGGGAAATTGGGTACACAGGATTTCTTAGCTTAACTACATGCTTAAGTTTATAAATTACATTCATGTTTTTTAGTTAAGTCACATGCCTTAGATCTTAGAGTGGATAAACGTAGGGAGAAAAGCATCAAAAATACAGAATAATACCATTAATATAGAAAGGAAGGGATAGCTAAAATACTAGGTATTTCCCCAAAGCTATTTTTGTACCAAATGAAATTATTTGGTGCAAAAATTATTTGGGGCAAAAATATTTGCCACAGATTCCTCTCTCCTTTTTTCTTTTGAACAACATTGATCTAAAACATTTTAGTAAGATAATTCATATATGTTTTCATTTGTTTAACATAACACAGAACACTGTATTAACCTAGGTTGTTAAAACATGTTAAATAATCTGTCATGAGTAGACTATGCCATTTCACACAGTGTTTCTGTTACATGTAAATGACAAAAAGCTGGAGATTTATGTAAATCTTCGTTTTTAGATGAAAGGAATGCTCTAAACATAGAAACTATTTCCTACGAGGTAGTGTACATTAATGGATTTTTCTTTTTTGCTATTTTGGAAAGTAATTGTAGTAGCATGTTGACATTTTGTCATAAATTGTTGGTTTTAAACTTCACCTTAAATAAAAAAATTAAGAAATGCATAAGAGGATTTGAGAAGACACGCAAAACTACTCACTGGAGAACAGAGTTATAAAATTGACTTGCACCTATGGTTGAAGACGTCAAGTCAAAGGATAATTACACTGAGCTAATTGGCTTTATGTCAAGTCACCAGATTTAAAAAATTCTTTTGAGAGCAAGGAATTTCAGCCAGGGAAAATGTTAGGTCTAAACTAATTCTTTCATTTAATTATAAAAGAGGATAGTTATCTCATGAAATGTTATTAGCAATTCAATTTATTCAGCCAAGGAAGTACCTATTTAGGTTTTGAGGTAAAACTTGAATTGTGGGTTCTTAATTCCATGTCTTTGCTACAATTCAATACATCTTGGAGAAATTATTTTTTGGCCTAAATATATCTTTATTCCTATGATAAATTCATTACAGGAATCTTTAGAAAAGTCTTCTCTAGCATTGTTAAATGATAGCTACCTATTATGTATGAAATATTAACCTGACTCTTGGTTACAATGATATATCTATTATCTCAGAATTTCTATAGGTAAGGAATATAGGTGCATCTTAACTGGTCTTCCAACTTGGAGAATACCACAAGAAAATAATCAAGGTTCTGGCCCGAGTTCACTGGGTGTGAAGATCTGCTTCCAAGCATGCCCTTGTAACTTCTTATTAAACTTGTCTTCACACAGGCTCTTGCTCAAAGACTGCCTCCATTCCAAGCCAGTTCTTGCTTTGCCACAGTATTCCTCACAACATGGCTGTTGGCTTCATCAGAGTGAGCAACTATGAGTCATAGAGAGTGTGTAAGTAATAGAGAAGTAAAACTATAAAACATGTCTAGTGTATAGTGCCCAGCCGCTCACGAGGCACCCAGGAGGGATGGTGGGTTCTAGCCCTGGCCCGCCACCCCAGCAGAGCCTTGCAACAAGCCAGATGACCCTCACTCCTGGGGGCCTCCATTTTCTACATCCAGACTTCCTCTCCTCAGAACTCCACACAGCAGACCAGCCTATCACAGCCCGGCTTGTGCGGCTGCGCGGTTCATCAATAAATTCTGGATTTAGAGATGACTACAAGAGTATGCTACCCGCATGGCAGAGTCTTGCAAGCTACCCGTGTCATATTTGATATGCCAAATACAAATAGCAATTATAGACCTCATTCCCATGATCTGATGGAATGGTTTGAGGCTTTTTATGTTGCTGGAGCAAGCAGGTGCCCTTGGGCTCTACTAGCATGAGACAGGTCATATGGAGATGTTACTGGTGCCTGCTCGAGCAAATCGATGATGAACGGGAAGACAGTGATTTAGAGATACAGTGAGTGTATAGTAGACATATTTTATGTTCCTTACTAGAATATATTTTATATCCCTTACTAGAATCAACTAAATCCATCTCACAAGCTAAGGTTTGAATACCACATAGTAGTGATCACCAGGAGTCATTTTAGGTGCTGTCTACCACATTGACCAAATTCCACTGATTTGTGCTTTTACAGAACAATATAAATTCACTTTGTATGAATATCATCATGTTTTTGTCACAGGAATGGAAATATAGGTTGAAGGGGATGCAGTAAGTTATTTTCTTCATGTTGTTTCCTTTGTATGTGTTTATTGTTAGTAACTCTCTTCTCTTGACCGAGTTCCATGAGGCCAAAGGCCCTGCCTTGCCTGTTACTCTTTCTCACTTGAAATATGCACTATTGTATCTGCAAGAACTCTTAAAATTGATGCTACTAATCATAATAAATAATTTATAAGTAAATGATTGGACTTCCCCAGAGATATTGAATTTTGAATACCTATTATGGACATAACTCTCTATAGAATTTACTTTAAAAAATACTTTTTGAAACCTTTGAAAATTCTTTGGTCCTTTATTGGTATTGGTATTGGTCCTTTATTTCCCAGGCATCCCGTGAATTACGTAGCAAGAATAATTATTAATATGTAGTTTATGCTTCAAGAACGTTCTCTTGGGAGCAAAGATAGACTGTTACCTACTCACTTCCTCTCACCTCTCACTACTAGTCAGTGCAAAGACTTTTGAAGAGGTAGAAGATTTGAGCCTCAGTAAATGCCTTACATGGTCCAATAATAAATAAACCAAATGATCCGTGATGTAAAATAACTTTTCATCTAATCAGAGGTGAAAGACATTGTCCAGAGGGTAAGGCAAGTGCCTTGGATGTGGAAACCCCTTTGCCCCACATGTCTTCCACCCCTCACCTCCTTAAGACTACCAGAAATGATCCCTAGACACAGCCAGGACTACTATCTGATATTGCTGGGTGTGGTGCAAAAATGAAACAAAGAGATATAATCAGGAAATTAACATTAATATATGAAAATGAAATTAATATTATTTATACATTTTAAGAATCAAATGAAACAAAAGGACAAGAAAAAGGTCATAAAGGCAGAAGGGAATTTTCAGTTGAAATATCAAGAGTAGATTTATAGGAATTATAGTAGTTCATATGTATCTTCCAAAAGTCTGATTTAGATAAGATTAAGGAGAAAAGGGGAAGAATTTTTGCAGAGAATAAGAGGAGAATGAAGAGAATAACAGTGAAGTTCTGTATGTATTAGAGTAAGTATGAAACAAAAACTATGATAAAATTAAATGAATTTGTATTGAGGTTCTTATTGTTTTCCTTTTTAAAAGGCAGATATATAAGGGTCGTAAAACTAGTATTTTGGAAGATCTTTGACCGTCTCAGTGATGCAAGGCCAAGTGTTGGTAAATTTTAGTAGATATGCATGAATCCCTAGCAAGTTTCTGAATTCAGATGTTAAATTATCTTCTTGATACTCTTTAAATCATTGAAGATGTTTTGATTGAAAACTAATCTTCTCATTTCTCACATGAAAGTTGAGAAAACTGTAAACAATTCAGACGGAGGCTTGAGTGACCGATATTAATGAATCCTCATTAAATGTTTAACAACAGCTCTCCCAGAAAGGGATGATGTAGGATATTATTTGGGAAAATGAAAGCTTACTTAGTATCCTGTAGGAATTTTTAGGCAAATCTGCTGGTATCAACCCCTTTTCCTTTTAGACATTTAGTTTCCTCAAAGGAACCTCATGGAATTGTCTTCCCCCATCCACTCATTATCCATGCCTTTTCAGTTGGAAATAACTATGGTTGTTTTTTTTCTCTTCAAATTTTACAGGCCCCAGAACCAGTTATGAAATATATTGGTAATATAGTATACTGTATAATATAATTTTGCTATAGCTACTATTAGAAAAGTACCAGAGATTGGCTGCTTAAACTAGAATGCTATTTTCTCACAGTTCAGAAGACTAGGATCAAAACTCAAGGAGTGAGAATGCTGAATTCTTCTGAGAAACCTCTTTATTGACTTTTAGATGTCTGCCTCCTCACTGTGTCCTTGTACAGCCTTCTCCATAAGTGTGTGCATGCCTGAGATCTCTTCATAATCTTAAAAAGACACTAGTCATGGTGGAAAGATGGGTGCTGCAACATTTTATGACTGAAACTTGATCATGAACAGCTTTGTAAAAGTCTTTCTCGTGGTGTTATAATAATATTATTTATATAGCATGTATATATGTATATATATAAAGACACTAGTTATGTTATAAATAAGCTATGACTCTTGTTCCTCATTTAACATATGCTGCCTTTTCTAATGTTCTGTACAGTGATAGCTACATTACAGGTTAGGGTTTCATCATGGATTTTGAGAGAAATAACTTAGTCCTTAGCAGATGCATTTCTTTCACCAGGTAATTTTAAAGAAGCACCCATAGGGTTTTACTGTGCCACAGCTAAACAAATACAGAGCCTAAGAACAGACTACTGGTTAGAGAAATGATGCTATATCTACAAAATGAATACTATACACTTGTTAGAAAAATATGCTTAAAATGGATGGACTGTGGACATGGAGAATATTATGCTTAGTGTAATATTTAGAAGGAGAGGGACAGACATGGAATAACTGAACTCATTTTATATCCCATTTATGGGATATAAAAATATGAGATAAACACCCAATAATAGTAGAAACAAGGTATAAGTTGATTGAGCTTTGATTGGAAACCTGCCTCAAGTGCTGGAGTAGAAGGCAGCTGATATAGAGAAGGATCGCGCTGGAAAGATGTGTGCTAAAGCGGGTAAAGGAACAAACACAAGGACTTCTCAGGATCTGTTCCATAGACCATAATGTTGAGAGAGAGAGAGGGAGAGAGAAAGAGACAGAGACAGAGAGACAGAGAGACAGACAGACAGAGAGAGAATGAGAGCAGACCTGTTAGAGAGAGGCTGGTAGGAGTAGTGTTGTTAGGATGGATACTAGGGATTTGGAGGTGGGAAATGTAAACTGGAGGAATTGATGTTGGAATGTTGACTGAAATCTGATTATAAAAGCTTTGTAACTCTGTGGTTCAATAAAATGACTAATTAAAAGAAATAAGTGGAGTTAGGACCTGAGTGATAATGCACTGCTGGACATGGCTGACTTGGGATTGATCCTGGCACCCCATATTGTCCCTGAACCCTGCTATGAGTGATCCATATGCACAAGGCCAGCACTCAGACCTACCTGACAGTGCCTTTGTGGACACCCAACAACAAAACAACCAACAAGCAAACAAAAAAGTCCCTGTGCAGAGTCAAGGTCAGGAGTATTTCAGTTTAATAAGCATTTATTAAGCACACACTATACACAGGGATCAAGTACTCTGTTAGATCTTAAATATTCAAAGGAAGAGAATACTAATGTACATTTCTGTTTTAATCTAAAAACTAAAACAGAAGTGTAAGTATATAACTATAGGGTACAATCACTAGTTACCTGCTCGTACAGGGCCACAGAGGACAGAGTTTTTTTTCTTTTTGTGGTGGGGCGGGGGCAGTGTTCAGATACTATTTCTTATTTTATACTTAGATAATTCCTGCCAGTTCTTGGGGGCTATGTGTGGTGCTGAGGATTGAACCACGCTTTGAGCAAGGCAAACAACTTATTTTATGGATGAGAGTAATATTTAAACCAATAGAATTTGTGTAAAAACATTCTGTGGGCTTGAACTATACCATTGGCTATTACTGGACTGTCCATTTCCTGCTGCCCTATTTCACAGACGTTTTACACTTACAGCTTTCATTGTGCAATTAAATTTCTTCCATCACTCTATTTACTTACACAATCTATTAATTCTTTCTCTCGTGTGTGTGTGTGTGTGTGTGTGTGTGTGTGTGTATGCATGGGTATAGGTGTTCAAGCCAGTGCTACAGCATGTTGTGAAACTGAGTATTACATTGCCACTAACTGTTCTATTTCTCTGGAAATTTCTAACTAACACACTATTAAAAATATTACTACCAGAGTGTTCTTTGTTCTCTCAGACTATTCTTATCAACTTATGGTATTTATTTAGAATTTGTTTCTTGGGATTATAGGGACAGTTGCAGGAAGCTCACACACCAATTCATTTTGTACTGTTCAAACCACTAACCAGAATCAGTCCATGTTGCCTTGTTTTTATACTATGTGTTTGGATTGTATGTTAGCAATTCACAACTTCACGAAAAAATTAGAATATGTGATAAAACTACTTCTTTCTTTCAGAAATTTTTGGGCTAGACTTAATGCAGACTCGTGTGTATGACAATTTTATGGAAATTGTGCACACAGTTGGTGTAAGGCATGACCAGGAATAGTCATGTATATAATACAGTTCAGGTCTGACCAGGCATATAGAGTAGGACATATATAATATTACCTCTAAGAGAGTCTGACACTTTATCTCCAGAGAACATTTTTTTGAGAACTCCTTCATTTGTACTCTTTTCTAGTTAGTCTCCTTACATTGCTTGGAGGGGACTGACAATTAGCATTATTTACTATTGTGTGGCATTAAGGGACACTAAAATACACAGCAGAGGGTCACCCTATTTTTTTACCAAGTCACAGTCCTTGTAGAAGTTACCCCTGCATGAAGCTCTCTTCTTAGGTGTTCCTTCTTTTAAGTCCTTTTATTCTAGGAAAAAAAATCAAGCGTTGTAATTTATGGTCTAAAATTTGTGGGGAAAAAAAACCTCTTCTTAGTAAGAATGAAAATAAATAGATATTCTAACTTTTTAATTACTCAGATGAGAAAGTCAACCACTGGAGGACTAGGTTTACTTGATAAAAAAAAAAGTAAGACTTGGAAGCTCAAATTCTCATGACATTTACTTTTTTGCTTACCATGGTATAATCTCCAATGGTAAAGTCTCCAAAGGAGATGGAAAAAATGATAGTTCTACCTAGAAATTAATTATAGAAAGCAAGCCTCCTGTTCTTTTAAATGAAGTTGGGAGCCAAAATGTTTTTTAGCCACCAGAATGTTTTTCTCACTTATAAATGATGACAAAGATCTTTAACTTTTTATCATCTTATCTTGGAGGGCTTCTTTTAAGAAATTATAAAAAATTATATTTTTTATGTATCCTTGTCCTAACACTAAAAACTCTCTAGCAAATCCCTTGTTTTGCTTTTTTAGGAAAGGGATTCAGAAAGACTAAATATCTCGATATTTATCATATTTTAATAATTGAATTTATTCCTCTGTATTGTGTACGTTTGTGATAGGTAAGTCTCCCTCCACCCCATCATTTCTAGCACAGTAAAAATATCATAAATACAAAGTCATAATAATGTTTTTTACCCTTGTACTATTTTTACTCACATCTTTGCTGGCTACAAATCTGGTAAGTTAAAATCCTAATCAGTGAAATTTAATGTTGTAGTGTACTGATGCTCCAAGTAAATGGATGCCGCAATAGGATCAAAGTAAGTATTTGAAATGGACACTAGGGGATAGAAAAATATATGTGATTTTTTTTAATAGTGTTTTTCAATATTGAGAAAGTTAAAATGGCTCCCAAGCCTCCATCCTATCCTGTCTTCTCAGGCTATAGTACATGACATAACAGCAAGGATTTGGGTGTTATGAAACCCTATTCCAATTCTCATTCTTTCTTTGATTCTCTTGCCTATAACTCTGTGAAAGTCATTATTTGCTTTTCTGGGATGGTATCTATTTCACAGACTTTTGCAGAAATTGAATAGTGCAATTTTCTTAGGATAGATTAATAACTGTGATTGTTATTAATGATCATGCTACTCGATTTTTTTTGCTTTGATCTTTTCTCATGCAATTATAATCCCCTATTTGTCTTTTATTTGATATTATTTAGAAAATAAGGAAATGGAGGAGAAAACTGTTAAAATCATAGAAAAAATTAGGTACTGTTAAGTTTTTTCCAGAATAGATGCAGGAATTAATAAAAAAGTCTGTGATTTTGAAGATGTCTTTGCTCTCTTTCTGTTGGATTAATTCAAAAAGAACAGCACCCAGAATAATGACCACTACCTATAATTAATTATTCCATGTAACATTCACTATTAAGAATTTTTCATATATTAAGTCATTTAGTACTCATTATGAATATTATAAACTTTAATTATTCCAATTTTTACATGAGGTCATTGAATCTCAGACTATTAGGCAATTTTCCTAGCAAGTATTAGCTAATTAATTTCAGGTTTTTAATTCAATCTAGATTTGTCTGATTTTACTACTTTAAATGTCCTTAGTCATTATATTAAAGCACTTTAGAAAAGAAAGATAAAATTGAAGTTTATAAATGTTAACCCAGGTCAATTGCATAAAAGAATAAGTTTTGGCCATGAAATCAGCTATAGTCTAGTGATAAGTTCAGGAAAAATTATAATTTTCAGTGGAAAAATAAGGATTTCTCAATAAATAACATGGTAAAATTATTTATATGGAAATAATATTGATCACTTCAAAATAACCATAAGGTTATAAGAGATAAAAAATTTAAACAATGATTGAAAAGTATCTCTGACTTATTTTTAATAAAATAAGTGGATTTCTTTAGAGAAAACCATAAAGGAAATGATATAAATTTAAATGATTAAAATTGAAATGATTTTTTCCATAGGAAAAAAGATGCTATTATGAGATAAAGAGACTAGAGGGATCATGTAGCACACCCACATAAAATTTTGTGCAGAAGATATAAAACAATTACAGGTAAGAAAATGACAAAAATATGAAAGTGACCTGAAAAATAGGCAGAGATATATCAATAAATATCACTTTAAATAGTAATGAAGTAGAGAATATAAAAGGAGAGAAATTTTTCTAACAAAAGTTTTATAAAATAATTAAGATTATTAGTAAGTAGTTCAAATACTGGTTGATAATTCCCATACCAATAGGAATGTAAGTTTTTTTTTGTTAAGTTTTCCTGCCATACTCCACATGACCTACTGAATTCCAAGATGGAATGCCATGGCTCAGTATCCTATCTGTGTTTCATCCCACAGAAAGCAACAGAGCAAAAAAATATGGGCCAGCGCAGTTGGCTTATGGAAATTTGCTAGAAATAAGAAGACATTTTTGCTTGTTTGCACTCACCATGTTTCTTATTGCAAATAAAAATTAGATGTCTGGAGAAAACAACGATAGGGTGTCCCCTGGCAGGCTTTTCTTCTAACACAGAAAGAAGAACATCACTAAGTTTTTTGGGAGGTGATGTAGACCGGTTATGCTCAGGGGTCATTCCTGGCTGCAGGCGTCACACCTGGCAATGCTCAGAGGATCATAAAGGATGCCGAGGATAAAATGTGGGTCAGACTTTTGTACTTACCTGCTGTCTATCTCTCCATGAACGTCACCAATTATGAAGTAAAAGGCAGTACAAATTTGAAAAGATTAGCTATATCTTAAAAAATAAGTTGAAAATAAAAATAGACATAAATTTTCACATACTAGATTGACTAGTTTGAAGTATTTACTATAAATGGAGAGCAGTATGAAATTTTATAAATTTACTTACATGTGTAAGTTGGCAAAACTTGGCAAGAAATTTAGCTATATTTACAATAGCTGAAAATAAAAATATTCTCTGACCAAGTATTTTTAATTCTAAGTACATACTACTGTTTGCTGAGGAAAACATTACAGGAATAGATCCTATTTATTCTTAACCCTATTGACAGCTTTACCTCTGTCAATCAATGTCTATCTCTGAGTCCCTCATATAGATGAAGACTAAAATTTGTTTTCAACAAAATGCAAGTTTTTCAAGATACATTCTTAAAGTAAGAATTACTATAGTAACCAAAAAGAGCAAAGTATATCACTGAATATATCAGCCAAATAATGTGATTTGGCTAAAAAACAGTTCTAAAATGACACAAAATTATAAAATGACCATAATTATACAATTTAAAAATAAGATATAATAATTTAAAAAATAACTATTACTTACAGAACACACACATCTAATTAAATTGTGTGCTAATACATAAAAAATATTAACCTAATGCAAGCTGGTAGTTACTGTCACCAAGAGTAGGTAGGGTAAGGATTGAAAAATGCAGTGAATTTAACTTTATATTAATCTTGTATACGTTAAGTGTTGGGCACATGAGAAATAATTTTTTTTCTGCTACTGAGCTATTTCATGATAATAAAGATAAATGACCACTGATTAGGTATCTAACAAGCATATTAGTTTTAATTTAGCATGTATATTATTTATATGCATAAGTAAATCGATATGTTTATATATGTAGAGTTTATATATGTCGAGTTGTTTTTTGTAATATTGAGTGGCAACAATACTGTTATTTAGTGGCTAGGGATCAAGGAACTCTATGTACTGCTGTTCAGCACTCTACAGAATTCAGACCTCCTTTGATGTGTCTGTAGGTTTGAGAATAGGGGATACATCAATACGTGTTCATTTTCCTGGAGGTTTGATTAGTGTATATTCACAAGAAATTTAAAATTTTAGAAAACTTTTCCTATCTATTATAACAGGGAATTAAATAATGAGAATGATTAGTTAAACAATGGTTCATGATTAATTGAATAATTAATGAACCATACTTTGCAAAGTTATTGGTTGATGAGCCTTCAGCATTTATTTCAACAACAATCCCACCACCAGTGTTAACTTCCCTTCACAGTGTTCCCGTGCTCCTCCCAACCAACCCTCCCTATTCTCACCTTGACAGGCACACTTCAAAGTTCTACGGTATTAGTTCACAGCTCATGCTTTGGGTTGTTTCATCTGAACTGAACAGTTTGGTTCAGCAGCTTGGATATATACGTACTTTCTCACACCACTGGTATACCTAAGATCCCTGAACATTGACCCCCACCCATGGCCTGCCCTTACATTACCTCCCTTTCTAGTTTTTTATATAAAATTAAGGTTATGGTTTTGTTTAGATCAAATGTTAGAAAAGCTTTTCAATAAGTAAGGTTTATTTGATTTGCAAACTGTCTTTTTAAGTGTTATCTGGGACTGAGATCAGTATTGTCAGAATATATTGTTGATGCCAGAGAACGTTAAATTTGCAGATAGAGCAATTTACATTCACTGTAGCTGCTATCATAGTGGCCGTTCCTTAAATTATTTATGCAAAGAAGAGAGTTGTTCTGTTCTTTATCTGAAAAGATGCCAATTGCATACTTAACAAGACTAAACTTTTCACAGAAAATCCAGCTTCATTTCCATGCTCACTTTTCTTTTTCTTAATCTTGTCACTAACTGTTCACACTGAGGAAGATGAATTATTATCACATAGCACAATGCTTTGTCAGAATCTTGAGAGTAATAAGTAGAAGCTGTGATAGAAGATTCCATAAGCACAAGCTAACAGGTTTATACTTTAGCCACTAGGCTATTAATGTTTTTTGAAGTTATACTGCTGAATAAACACGTTTTGGGCATAGCTATTTTTTCTTAACAGAATATATCCTCAGGAAAAAAAAACTGTGTGTGGGGAGAACTAAAAAGATTGCCATATTCAATCTGTTTGCTATAAAATTAACTTTAAGTGTTAAAGAAAACTCAGACATATCAGGGTTGGAGATCGCTTTGCCAAGGAAATTGAAAGAAATACAGCACAAGTGGTTTCAAGAAACAAAAAAAATAAAACTAGAATAAATTTGAACATTTGCATTAAGTCTAGAGCAAAACATATACAATATTTGCTAAGTATTTGGTGCTTAATGGTTTTTTTATAATGGTACTTTCTATTGTTAGTGACCGATGACATGTTAGGCATGATTGCAGATTCAGAAAAAAAGAAATTACTTAGTATAACTTTGTAATGAGCTTGTTAAATTGATAGGAGGGGTTGAGATAGGGAGGAAATCTGGGAACACTGGTGGAGGGATTGGTGTTGAAATATATGCATCAAACACAACTATCAGTACCTTTGTAAATCCTGGCTCTTTAATAAAATTTTTTAAAAACTGATTCAGTCATACTCGTCACAATAGCAGAATAAACTCCAGATGTTTTATTAAAGTGATCTTTAATACATAATATTTTTAATTTCTAAGGTTTGATACCATAATAAAGAGTTTAATATCTTTTTGTATTTGTTACTATCAATAACCAAGTATTAATTTGTTCTACAGCTGTTTTTCTTGTATTATTCAAACTGGAAATATGGTTACCTTGTCTAAAACAGTACAATCTTTATTGTGAATGAACATATTGTTGGCTGATTTTACTAAAGAAAACATAGTTTTTGGAGGTAAAAACCTAGAAATTGCAATTCAAAACTACAATGATTTTTACCCAGTCATTGGCAAGTCTCAGGGTTTACTCCTGTTTCTGCCTTCAGTTACCGGCTGTGGTGGCTCAGGGGACCATATAGGATGCCACGGGATCCAACTCTCAGATTCTGTGCAAGGCGGACACCCTACCTGCTGTACAATCACTGCTGTCCCAACTTATTCATGATTTTTAACTAGTTGTTGCAGTGCAAGCACATACTGGTGGTCAGCAGGCACCTGCATTAATATTTATCCAGTTCATGTTTTTTTCCAAGAAAGCCATTTGAACTGTAATGATTACTATGATGCAGAATGCCACATAATCTGAGTGAAAACTTATGGCTAAGTATTCAACACTTATGAAAACTTTATGATAACAATGTGTGACAACATGTAGGATGTCTTTTCATTCCAATGTTTTGTCCTCTCTAGGAGGACTCCCCTCCTGTCCTATTCTGTGGGAGGATTTTCCTTACCCTCTCTACTGAAAGCAGGAAGGCCCCTGACTTTCTCAAGTTAGTGAAAATGAGAAGAAATGGCCTGTAAAACATTCTGGCAGACACTTTAAGAGCCTTTTTGAGGACACTTATGTTTCCTTTTTCTCCTCCAAAGATCAATATTCGAAATACATCCCTGTGTCCACAAAAAAAAAATGTATTTGGGTCTTAATCTGACAAACTCATAGTTTCAGAAAAAATTAACCTTTTCTTTTATGAATCACTGAGATTTTGGTTCATTTGTTATCCAATTTATGTGGACTCGAACAATTAGCTATAGTTTATAAATTCTATTGTTTTGCATCAAAATTACTTTTTTTTGCCAAAATTTTATTTCATTACTAATAATTTTTGATATAACTTTATCTTTAAGTGACCTAGTTTCTAAGTGCACTTGAGTTTCTGCTCAGACCATTAAACAGGTTTGACAATAAAACCAACCTTGTCAAGATGATAGAATAGCCTGAGGGGCATGTCTATAGTGTTCTCCATGACTGTAGCTTCACTTTCTTACTTTGCCAAAGACATTTCAGATTGTTACAGTCCATTTCCACATAGGTTCCTGATAGGAACTAAAATAATGAATTGATAAAGTTTTTTTTTTATAAAAAAGTACATTCATCACAACCTTGTTTTACTTGCTAGTTATTTAATACAATTTGTACTTATTTCCACACACAATGGTAGAACATTTTAGAACAGTATATTTAGATAGAAACATGAGAACATCTCTATGTAATCAATCAAAATTTTATCCCAAACAAATTCACATTGTCTAGATAAATCGTCCTTAACTAAATACATAAAATTATGTTGCTATTAACTTGTAGCAGCCACTAGCAGCTCCCACTTTTAAAATACCCTGACAGCAAGTTGTTCTCAGTTCCAGATGTCAATTGTTTTAGTGTTGACTTGATGCTGTACTTAATTATTTTATTTCCTCTATATAGATTAGTAGTCCATGGATTCTGCTATTGACATCCATAAAAGGTCTTAAGGACTGCTTATTTTGGGAATCTGCCTAATATAGAATCCAGTTTTGCAAATAATAAAGTATTTGTGAACTAGAAAACTCCAATTTTGGTGAAAATTTGCTCGGATTTTGTTAGAGCAGAAAAGAAGAGAAAAACCAATATGACAATTTTTATTAATGATTCCACTATCAAAATAGGGACAAGAGAGAAAGATGATTGGTAGGTCGATAGCTTTCAAATAGATAATGTATATTCAAATGGGTAGATATTGTTATAAAAGATTTCCCATCAGTACCTTCTGTTTACAACTACTTAGGATTTTTTCCTTGATATTTTAGGCTAAATAATATGACAAATACTTGTGACTGAAAGTATTAGGAACACTTTCAATCTCAGGTAGCTTTCAAATAGATAATGTATATTTTAAATGGATAGATATTGTTATAAAAATTTCCCATTAGTACTTTCAGTTTACAACTACTTAGGCGGTTTCCCTTAATTTGCAAGTAGGTAAAATAATATTATGACAAATACACGTGACTAAAAGTGTCAGGAACTTGTCTCTCTGAGGAATAAATTATTAACAATGAACAATGCCTTTTTTTTCTAATACAGTTTATGATATATATTATTTTGACATTTTAGAAGTAAACACCTGAAATGTATAAGAAATTTCTTTTCATTTTTATCTACCATAAAATGTTGGAACTAGATGTGTTAGTGCTTATTTGGCTCAGTTCTTTCTCAAGAGGTCATTATGTGTATTGTCAAGTGTCTCTGTAAATTAGAAACAGAGCTAGTTGTTCTGAGACTGATGTACAGTCCAGTGGCTTTTGGGCTCAAAATTAAACTCATGCCCCTGTTTAGGATGAAGAATTTAAGATTAACATGTTATTATTTTTATTCGAGCATGAACTAAAAGAGTATGTTTGGATAATATTAGAATATACAGGAAAAGGAAGTGATGCTGTGTGTTGCTGTTGTACTTAACCTTCAAAAAAGAAATTATATCTAGGTGAATATGGCACAAGAGACACAGATACATGGGGCAGAGCCATCCCAATAGATCCTCGTAGAAGCCAGAGAAACACCCACACTATGAGAGTTGCCATTTTCAACATCCAGACTCCACAGTTTGTCAGAGCTCCACCCAAAAGAAAAGCCCATCTCTCCCCAGTTTATCAGTAAATGCACGAACTGAGAGCCTACTACAGAAAGTATCCCACTAGCACGACAGTGCCTGGTACACTACCCCTGACATATTTGATATGCCAAAAGCTAATAACAATTATAGACCTCATTCCCATGACCAGAACTAATAGTTTGAGGCTGTTTGTGTTCCTGGAGCGAGCAATGCCCTTGGGCTACACAAGCGCACATATGGAGATGTTGCTGGTGCCTGCTCGAGCAAATTGATGAACAACGGAAGACAAGGTATACAAGTGATGGCATAAGAAGAACAAAGAAGGGAGTGATCAGGACTAATTTATTGTCCATGAAATGACAGTGATTCTTTTTCAAAAAATATCACACAATCAGAAGCAAATAACTGTTTAGGACCATCCTTCCTAAAATATTAGGCATATCTAATATGGACCGAGAAGAAGAAATTGAGTCTAGATATATGAAATCTGAGCAGAAAGAATGAATATATATGTGTGTGTATATATGTAACTTTGTTATATGTGTGAATATATATGTGTGTATGTGTATATATACATATACATGTATATATGTATATATGTACATATACACATATATGTACATATATAATATATACATATGTATATATATATATATATATAACTTAAACTAACAAAGTTACCTTTGTTAAACTTCTAAAGTCAGGATTTCTTGATTTTGGAAAGACTTCAGATCTATTTAGATGGAGTCATTTAGTGAAGAATTCAGGTAATAATTGTACTGTACAGTACTATGCTGTTGGAGGACAGGTTTAGCTAGTTTGGGAGTTTTGTTGTTTTGCCCACTCCCAGCTTAATCTACTTAAGCCAAGGTTCATTCTAATGAGACCTCTCTTCTGTGTAAACACTGCTAGAGGGTGTGGCAGTTACAGAAGTCACCTTGATTGAGTAACTTCTGACTTATACATCTACTCTAAGACTTCTATGTTTTCTAGATTGGGCACAGCTCCTCTTTTATACCCACTGCACCCAGCGTGGGACAGTTAGAATTTACCAGGAGACTACCACCCTGGCTACGTTGAGACTATAGGAAGGCTATAGTAAGGATCATACTAGTTTGCTCTAAGCAGGCAAGTGTGACCCTTTCAGTACACGAAAACAAGATACTCAGAATCACCCTGGTGCAGATAATAATAAGAAGGACCTTGTGGGTACCATCTAGATTACATGAAGCTCATGAAGTTAAGATGTATTACTTTATACCAGCCCTCTCTCCAGTGTTTTACATAAGAGATAATCCCGGAAGAAGAGATTAGTCCTTGGCATAACCTTTGTTTATACCTGCAATAGGGTGCGTGGCACTACACTCTGTTTAGAGTTCTTTGTTGACATGACCCTCCCTGTTGGATTACTTTGGTGTATATAAGGGTCTGACTTGAGGCCCCTTCACTTTGGGCTTTGGGCCTTTTAGCTTTCGGCTTTTTGGCTCCTGTGGTTTTTTGGCTCCTCGGCCTTTTGCTTTTTGGCTTTTGGGTTTTGCTTTTTGGCCTTTTGCTCCTTCTTCTGGGTAGGACTCATCTCGGGTGAGATCCTCTCTCTCTCTTTGGTGGGAGACTTAGGCTCTTTTGTATGGTCTAAGTTAAGACCAGAGCTAAAGTTTGTTCATCATATTGGAGTGCTGTGGAAGAGCTTTTGTACTATTAAAAGCCTTTTTGGAACTGCACTGGACTCATGAGTTTTCATCTCTTCCCCGGGGTCCTCAGAGGTAGAAGAGAACTTCTGTCCTGACACTGTCGGGGACCCCAGCGGCTTTCCCGACACAATACGCTATTTTCCTTACCTGAATTTTTCAGTAAATAACTCCATCTAAATAGATCGGTTTATGTCTGACATCAAACTTTAAATGTACGTGTCCTGGACAGAGAGGCACTAAGGTGGGCAAGGCTGCCTTGCTTATGAGTGAGACAATTCAATCCCTAGTAACACATATGGTACCTGGAGCACGAGCAGAAATGAGCACTGAGCAGAGCCAGTAGTAAGCTGAGCACAGGCAGGTTTGCATCCCTCCACTCAACTATGCTTTTTCACTTTCCAGGCTTCCTTGGGAAGTCAGAATGAGCTAATATCTAAGGTGCTTATTAAAAAAGGTTAAAAGGATGTGAATTTCAATCATAAATAAGCAAGGAAAAAATAAATAAGCAAGGAAGTAGTAGTTCATAGAGGATCATCAGGCGTAGAACTTGACACTGATAGGTTACTTATAGTCTTTCTCAGTGAAGGCAGTTTCTGTATATTGCAAAGCCCTTGAAAGCTTAACAGCTCCTCTAATATGTGAGATGAGATTTTGGGTAATTATTTTGTATGTGTATAAAATGTTTTAATGAATATTTCATTAATGTGCAATGTTATTGTAACACTCATTGCTTAAATTTAATTAACTTCATGTTAATCAGCATTTCATATTAATCTGCAGTCTCTTTCTTGCCCACTGAAAACACAAAAGAAAAAAAATTTAAATAGTGGTTGACATTCATTTTGCAGTGGGGATAGAGATTTATGTTTGTAACCAGTTATTACAAAAATATGGTGATGAAAAATAATAAGGAATGTTACATTTCTGTTTCAAACGATGCTATAATGATTTGCCTTTTGGCTGCTATTCCTTTGATTATTAACTCATTTAGAAAGATTTTTATTTTATAACTTGTATCAATATAATACATAATAAATTGCAAAAATGTTTGTGCAAATGTCTATGGACTTTTATGAGTCTCTTTTGAGATATATTCATGACGAAAAGTAATATGATAGCAAATGTACTGGTTATATGTAAACTATTCCAGATTTGTGTGACAATAAAATAAGCACAAGTAGAATGTTATTCTATTTCTATGAAATACTGATCGATGAATAGAAACTTCTTAGATAAAAAAATATAATTGTTATTCTCTATAAAGAACGCTAACAAACACTAAAAAAAGTAAACATTAATAGTTATTTATCAAATCATGATAGTATCAAATCATGATAGCATTGCCAGAGGAAGAGCTGCTTCCTTTGCAATTTTACAGAGTTTGAGGAAATGCACCTCAAAACACAAAGTTCCCTTTCAGTAAGTCTTAAAGTACAAATAATTCCCGAGTTAAGAAAAGGCTTTGTGTCTATATATGCTGCCTGCACTTCAAGACCTACGAAAGAATTGCACTGGGAAAACTGGCGCTTCCTGAAGGCTCCAGAGAACAACATGGTCAGCTGCCCTGTTTGATGCTGCGTCTGCAGGAGACTGTCTTCCCTGGGCCCTGGCCACGGAAGAGGCGTGTGGACTGCTTAGAAGGTTCCAGGAGCAGCGCTGCCAGAGTTTCCTTTCAGGTTGGAGGAAGTTGGCTACAGACAGGGAAGGGAGCAAGAGGCCACTCCTGACCTGTCCTTCTGCCAGCAACTGATCATCTTAGAGGGCCTGGCAGCATCCTGCAGGTCCAAGGCCAGGCTGGAGGCTGCGGACACTAGCATGACAGACCACAGCAAAAACGTAGCATCTCCCTCATGAAGTTCACATGAAATCTGGAGGGAAAAGGAGAGTGTGAGGAGTTATGCAGATGAGTGTGGAGCCAGACCATCCGCCTCACTTCACGGGCGCCGCCATTTTCCACATTTGGACTTCCCTCTCGTCAGAACTCCACCCAGCAGACCAGCCCATCACAGCCGGGATCATGGACACCCACACTGCAGCAGCTTTTTCTTCAATCCGGCCCAGAACTCCACCCAGTAGACCAGCCCATCCCAGCCCGGATCATCGACACCCACCCTGCAGCAGCTTTTTTCCTCAATCCGGCCCAGGTATGCTGGTCCAGAGCCTCTCAGACATGGGGCAGAGCTGTTCCTTGCTCTCCCTGTGCACAGCCGTTCATGAGGCAGTCAGGAGGCATGGCGGGTTCTAGCCCTGGCCCACCACCTTGGCAGAGCCTCACAACAAGTCAGACCACCCGCCTCCACTTCACGGGCGCCGCCATTTTCCACATTTGGACTTCCCTCTCATCAGAACTCTACCCAGCAGACCGGCCCATTTATTTGGAGGTGTTTAAAAGAGTTTGCCTCCCCCTCGGCAAGCCTGGCAAGCTTCTCGTGTTGTATTTGATATGCCAAATTCCAGTAACAATTATATTAGGTGATTCCCATGACATAATATAATGGTTTGAGGCTCTTTATGTTCCTGTAGCAAGCCGATGCCCCTGGCTCTACTGGCATGAGACAGGACATATGGAGTTATTACTGGTGCCCGCTCTAGCCAATAGATGATCAACGGGAAGATCGTGATTGTGATCGTGATGCTATTTATTAATACATACAATATAATGAATTAATATAAAGTTTAGTGGTATTATTTTATTATCTAATTTCAAATTGTTTGTAATTAATCTATAATAAGCTATATGTTATGTATATTACTACTTTATATATATTTATGCATGTGCATATGCATGTATGATTATCTAGATCGATGTTATAAGAAAAAGTTCAATGTTAAGCAATATTATAGAATGCTATTTATTCTTCTTTCAATTTATTCATTCAAGCACTTATTCATTTATTTAATTTACCTATATTTATTTTATATAGAAGTTTGCTTTATAATTTCTAAATTTTATTCAGTTTATTTTGTTTAGTTAATATTTTATAATGTTATCTCTATATATTTCCATATTATTTTAAAATTAAACATGTGAAATTTTAGTGTAAATATTAATTAAACAATTAATAATTGTTAAGGGACAGAGAGATATTCTGGAGCTTAAGTGCCTGTCTTGTATGTGTCACACTGCTTTCATCACTGATACTATGTAATGTCTCCTGAATACTTCACTGATATGGTATAACCCTCTACCCCCAAAAAAAGAATTGTTAAGACAAATGTTGAATCTTAGTATTTTTTTATTATTGGGCCCTAGTAGACCAAAAAATTCTTTTGCGTGGTAGATTGAATCAATTTTTTTAAAAAATTTAATTGTTTTTAGAGTAAAAAAATATATCAACTACATTGTTTCTTTTTGCTGCAATTTATGACAGCTTTTTAATAGAGTCACTATGAAATAGTTGTTTTAAATTTGAATCTAGTTTTAATGTCTTTTATAAGAAAAATTTATCAT
Organism: Cryptotis parvus; assembly: GCA_021461705.1. Classification (NCBI taxonomy): domain Eukaryota; kingdom Metazoa; phylum Chordata; class Mammalia; order Eulipotyphla; family Soricidae; genus Cryptotis; species Cryptotis parvus. Next base: position 65,986 of record JAJIBD010025985.1, on the reverse strand, counting down.
TATTCTCAGGCATGTTTTAATCTCAAAAAAATTACATGTGCAGTTTATTTCCTATCCTTTTGTTCATTCAGATTTTTTCTGACATATTATTCTTGTCAATGCCATACAGCATTTACTGACAATTTAGCCTATTATCAAGGTCATTCCTATAGATGATTTCACTCACTCCTTTTTTTGATTATCTGACACCTAAAATTAATGCTGATTGAATGGCTTTTTCTTAATTGTAAACTTCTGAAGATTCTTCTATACTGAAAACAATATGGTCTACTGAATTGATTGTGAAAATATTCATCTTTTAAGCATTATTTAAGTGTCTCAGTTTTTCTTTATTTTTTTTTTAAGGGCAAGAAAGCATCCAAAGAATCATGGAATTTAGGAAGTATGATTAATTGAAATTTTAGTAAGAGTGAGCAGGACTGGATGTCATTCATCACACAGATTTGATATGAGCGTTGTGAAACTTCAAGGTTAAGCAATGTGAGTTGGGAATTTCATGGGAGCAGTACTTTCCTTTATTCTCTCCTGAATGAATACTGCCAAGTTATAATAGTGCAAAGCAAAGAAAGAAAGCTTTCAAAGGCACTACATTCTATGATACAAATCACAACTTTGGTAATTCTAAATGCATTTTTCTATCCTTTCATTTTATTGAAATTTGAAAAGTTTTATTAGGAAAACAGATTTAGATAAAATTTAAAGTCATAATACGTTGAACAGTTATTTTAATATGTGAGTTATTCTTTAATATCAGTAAAAAGTAAATTTAAATAACACAGAAACTCCTTAAAACATATGTCATTCTAAAATTTTGATACGTTTTTAACATCAAACTACATAGCATTTATCAAATTGAAAGGATAATTGATGTGGTTGTCAGTGCTTTGGTAAGTCAAGGTATTATACAGCCCCCTCTGCTTGTGTTTCAAAGTAGCTGAGAAACAAACTTGTTCTTGGAAATCAATCATATTTGGAAAAGTATAGCTTGTCCACTTCATATTGTTATTGCTACTTCATATGCGAATTTTACCTATGAATTTACAGGTATTAATGAAAAATCACTGACATCCAATTTGGAAACCTTGCTGTATAAAATTTAAGGTAAATAGGAGCAGAGATTTTGTGCTTTTTGTAATTACTGCTTCTCACAAAGAGAAGAGAGATCTAAGAGCTATTTTCACTTTCACATTCACCAGGGATGAATGATAGTTTCTCTCTGCAGAAGAGTGAGCAAAGGGTGAGAACAAAAGCCGGAATTTTACTCTAGGAAAATCTTCTACAAGGAGATTTAAGGAGTTAAAAAAAAAGCACTATGCCTTAAATAGTTTAAAGCCTTGGAGGTCTGAAATGAATTCAAACCCATTAACAATTAAATAGTGTTTTATTTAGGTAATTATAAATGCAAGGAATGTTATAAATTAAATTTCTATCACAAGAGATCTAGAATTTTTGGGTTAATAAAAGATAGAGTACATTTTCAAAAAGGTTGAAAAATATTTCTATAATAATTTAGAATTAGAGAATTAATAGAAATTATGAAGAATCAATGGAGAAAAATTACCAAAAGAAAAATAATACAATCAAATACTCATCTGAGTACATTAGGCTTTATTTCTAAAGCAATTGTCTGATATTTTAAGGGTTTGTCTGTTGTAAAAAGGCCTATAAAATTATATGTTCAGTGTTTTGTCAGTAAACATATAAAGCCATTGTCCTCAAGAAACAAAAGTTTGGAATGTCATCATAAACAAAAAACATGTATCGAATATTTTCAAGGTTATGAGTATAATACTGACAAGTGCTGTGAGGACTATACAATGCAGCGTGTACTGTTCGAGGTAGTCAGATTCAGCGAAAGCCTCTTCAAGGTAGGGCTTCAGAGCAAAGACCCATGTAGAGATACGCCGATGTCTTTGTGGGAGAGAATTCTAAGTCAATCCCTGAGAGGTGTTGAGCATGCATGGTGAGCTAAAAAGTGAGACAAAAACAACACCACAACCTCCCCAAAAAAATCAGCCCTGTATCTGGCAGTGGACTGAAATAAACAAAACAATAAAGTATTTTAGTTAGTAGCCCTGGGCTAGACATGTAGTGTCATAGGACTGTGGACTTTTTTCTCATTGCAAGAGATGTTATCAGGAGGTTTATAGTTTTTAATGAACTGATTTAAATTCAGGGTATCAGTCTGCCATAAGGAGACTGTGCTTCTGGAATACATGAAAGGGAACAAGGGAGAAAATTAATTTATTCAAAATACCTAGTGTCTGTTATATCAGAACTCTGAGAACTGAAGCTTCATTAGTGAATAAAAAGAAAGAAGTTCCTACTCTAATTAATCTTATGAAAAATGGGTATTAGATCTTACTATGTTGAAAAAATAAAGGCTATAGCAAATACCAAAATAACAAAACAATGTGAAAGAATTAAGAGTAAATAATAGTGGAGGTATGAGTGCTTTTTTACTAGAGAGGCTCAAGGAGAATGTTTTAAAGAAGTAACACTTGCACAGTTAATGAAGGAAGATCTAATATGCCAAGTATACTTGAGAAGGGCAGGAAGCAATGCCAAGGTCCTAGTGAAAAATGTCCTCAATATGGGAGTTGGATTGCAATGAATGAAAGAGAAGGGGTTGCAGTCAATGGAAGTGAGAGGAGAGATCAGGGTGTGACTACTGACAAAGACAACGAGCTACTGGAAGTGTTTGAACAGAATAATGACGGGTCTAACTTTTTTTAAGTAATGCTTCTGGCTGCTGTGACTAGAACAAAAAATAAAGGATACAGTAAAATGTTAGAAAAGCATGATGGCTTAGAAGTGCAGATTTGTACTACTTCCGTGTTCTTTAAGAAGATTACAGTGTGTACCAGTTAAGAGTATGATTAGCAAACTAGCTGCCTGTGGTTTTAAGTTTCATCGTGGTTCATTCTCGGTTTTTAAATGAGGCAAAACCTTCTTTAGTGTAGACTCACTCACTGACAGCCTGGTAGTACTTTTCTGCCCATCGTGGGACTCATTTACTGGGCAGCCTTTTTTTCTACAACCCTCTGATAGGATAAGTATCACAGTTCAGAGGAAACTTTGGCCTATCTATCCCTTTTCTCTTTCCGGGTGTTAATGCCACAATAAATACACTATTTTATTTATCTTTTATTTGTGTGTTTCTAATATCATCTCTGCGTCAACTGCTGGAAGAACCCCAAAATGCAACATATGGAAAAAAAAGTAAAATTATTTCAGTAATTTGGCAAGATAATCTGGTGTTTTTGATCAGGTCCAAGGTAAGTGAAAATACAGAGCTACTTTGAAGGTGGAATGAACTGTAATTGTCAGTGGTTAAAGAGTGGAAAAATAAAAGATGTAGCAAAAGCAGGCAATGGTATTTTGAAAGAATCAAGTTCAATTGTAGCATGTTAATTTTGCCATGCAAATTGGATCTACAACTTTAAAGTATGATGAGTGATCAGTGAGAGAAATATATTTTGAAGTAATCTTATAGTATTTAAACAATAGTAGTGGGTGAACTCACCTAAAATGTGGGAGTATATGGAGGTTAGTGGCTGGAAGCTTGGCATTTAGAATTCTGGTTAGGAAATGCTTATTAAAAGTTTCTGAATATGTAACTACGGAGTGAGTAAATGTGAAAAAAAATGCATACACCAAGGGTTGATTGAAGAAATATGACAACAAAGAAGAAAAAAAAACATCTGATTCATAATGACCTAAATAACTGTTGAATTTGGAAATCTAAAAGGAACTGGTGACTTTATTTAGAGTGATTTTATCAAAGTGATGACCCCAGAATCCTGAGAATCGGGCGTTTAAGGACAAATTCTCTGTGTGTCGTGAGGGACAACACGAACAGTCCACAGTTCTTTAGCTGGAGGGAGGCATATTGCTAAACCAGAGCTTTATTTATGTCCTCACTACTATTTTTATGAAAATATATGTGTTACCTAGCCATTTTTTAATGTTCTGTACAGACACTGAATACAGAATCATTTTAGGAGGGAAAGAAAACCATGAAACGGAGAGGAAGGACATTCTCTTCAGATTGCTTCATATTTTGGTGAAGCATGAAGCTTGCCTTAGAGTGCGGAGTGGGCCGAGTGACTAAAAAATGATGCAGATTGAAGAGAAAGAAGAAAGTTTGAAATAATGTGTTTTTTTTTTTTAACGGTTAGCCCCAACCATTATTTTGGAAACTTGGCGGACCTCTTAGTGACAGCCTAAGTGACAGTGAAGAGCCTGCACTCTTCTGCAGTGCAGGCTTTGAGGATGGGTGCATGGACCCAGCAATTAGTTGCTGCTTGGGGTGGTACTGGGGGCAGCCAAGACTGTATCCAGCTGTGCCTGGGAAGGCCGGTGTTGCCATACTTGCAAAGCTTCTGCCCTTTCAACCTCTCTCCCTGGCCTCTACAGTGCTTTTTGTTTGTTGTGCACATGAAGGTAAAATAACTGAGAAAATAAGAAACAGTTTCCTTAAAATGGTGAGAACCTACTTGATATTGATCGGCATTAAGTTAAATAGTCCATTCAATACATTTTTATATGCTTGTTCAGCTACTGACGTGTGTGGTTAAGTAATTTATTATATTTTGGAAGGTTTGAGCTTTTGCCAGGAAAATGTTATAGTGGGAGACAAGGATGAATGAGGGACTTGATTTTATGAAAGAAAGCTAGGAATGCTTGTTAAGTGAGGAAGTGAGAAATTAAGGAGCTGATAGTGACAATGCTTAAGTCACTGAACCAGAGGTTTTAGTGTTGACAAACTATTGACAGAAATAGTTGTATAAGGAGTAAACTGGATTTGAAAAAATAATAGAAGAAAGTCTGGCAAGTAATGGACTATTTCTACTTATAAAATCTTCCATGGGAATTAGAAGCAGTTTCTTTAATTTGGTGGAAACTATTCAGTCTCAGTGAATAAAAATTGAGCAGGCCTCAATTGTTGTGAATTATAAATTTGGTCAAGTAATGGGAATTTGTTTTTGTTTCTGCATAATGTGGAGCAATTCTACATGAATATACTCACCAGTGCTGATTGCATGACAAAAGCCATCATTATCTTGTTTTGTATGCATAATTCAAATATTTATGAATAATAATTATATTTAATAAAACCAAGCACTTGCTTTATGTATGTACTGGACAAAAACTTTAAATGTATTACTTCTGTTCTTCCTTTCAACAGCATTAGTTACAAAGTTTTTAGATAAGGAAATTCTTACTAAACCATTGAACAATTAATAGGTGAGGACTCTCAAAGCAAAGGATAGAAATAAAACTCACAAGCATGCTGACTCATGTAGCGGAAGAGTCCAGGATATGACAATTCAGCACATAGGAGTTCAGGCTCTTGAAGGGTCAAATAATCTCTAATAACTTCTATCTGCTTCTGCCTGTATTGTATTCACTCTCAGTATTACTGTTCGCCAAGATCCCTACCTCCTAAACCTTGCCAGTGATTGCAATTGCATCTGGTGATTTCAGACTCATATCTTTGGAGAATGTTAATCTCATTTATATATATATATCATAAATATACAATATATATATATATATGTAGGTATGTATACATATATATATATATATAATAATATTCAACTTTTCAACTTATTTCCTGATACTTGATACCTAAGTCACAGTAAAACCCAGGATAAATGCTACTCCTGAATTTATTTTTCAACTATCAGGATGAAATTCACTGGTTTGCCAGGAGCTCCTAAGCGAAGGAGAGGGAAATATTGATCACTTGAACTTCATGACTATGAGATAAAGACAAAATGCTTCTTAAGGGAAATTTGATATCATCTTAATAAAAGAAGGGTGGATGGTTGCAAGGCAGAACAAACTGAAAGTTTCTTATTACTGTTAAATAGTTTCAATAATCTCATTCGTTTATTCATTCTTGGGCTTTCTATAAAACTAACAAAATATCATTATGATTTTGTCAATTGAGATTTGCCAACATTTATACTCATGTAGCTAGACAATTGCTGCTACTTGGAGAAAATTATGAGGTTTGTTTTGTTGAGGCTGGGTAGATATTTCAAAGGACTAGTACAAAAGCTTTGCATGTTAGAGAGACCTGAGTTTGTTTCCCTGGTACTATGTGGTCCCCTGAGCCATTCCAGGAGTAATTCCCAGGTACTAAGACTAGATAAACCTGAGTATCACTGGGCCTGTCCTCATAATAATGATAACAACAAAATCAGAATAATTATATTTGTTATTCCTAATCTTTGTAGTCACATCTTAAACATGTGACAGCTTTTAAGTTTTATTTTTTTTCACTAAGCTTTATTTCTGCTTTACCAAATTGTGTTTAACTTTTATTTTATTGAACTCCAACTTGCATTTATATAATGACACTAGGGGAGGAAGAATTTCCAGTGGTGTTTGAATAAATAATAGCTATAATTTGATGCATGGGGAGACTGCTCTCAAAGGTTAAATAATTCATTCGAAGATTCACATGGACTGAAATAGAAATAGAAGCTCTGTTTTGATTTTTTATTTCTATTGTTCCTCCCTCTTCCTATTTCACCTTGAATTATTAGCTTTTTCTTTAGAGAAAAGTTAAAATGTTATGTACAAGTCTGAAGAATCAAGAGCTATTAAAATCTAAACCAAGAATGAAATATTTGAATCTGGCTCTAAGTGTAGCCTTTTTTTTAAACATTTTATTATACCACCGTGAGATATACAATTACAACGTTGTTCACGTTTGGAGGTTTCAGTCACACAGTGTTCCAGCACCCCCCCTCCACCAGTGTCCATCACCCACCACCCATGTCCCAAATTCCCTCCCCCTCCCATGGCCTGCCTAAATGGCAGGTTCTTTATCTCCTCTCTCTCCTCTCTCTCTCTCTCTCTCTTCCTACACATTGTGGGTTGAACTACATAAGTATAGCCTTTTTTGAGGAATAGCCCAAAGAGTGCCCAGAGGATCCTGAGGCAACTCTTGATGATGCCCTGACCAACATTTAATGCTTATGTTTAGGGTGTGGGTTGCTTTTGTACAAGAGCATGGAAACATGTGCTGCTTCCCATTTAGTTATCTCCCAGGACCCCTTGGGAAAGCTTTATGTAGCAAAAAGTATCTCTGAGAAATACTGTCACCCCAAGTTATATATAAGGTTAACTTGGAAATAGTTTATACAAAATAGACAATTTATTACACAATTATCATTATATTATGGTGATTTCTAATTTACATAGCACTCAACTGCTAAATTCGTCAACCCATGATCACTTCCTTATTTTTTATTATGATGAGATTTGTACTTTATAAATTAGTGATTTTTTAATGATAGTAATCGGCAGAAAATGGATTGAATATAGTGAGGATAGTTTTAGAAAATCATTTTGGTAGGTATTTTATGAATACTGTTGGCAGAGTTTAAATAAGAGATTGAATTAAAAAATATTTATGTAAAAGATTCAGAGTCTAATAGTCTGATAATTGATGGAATGTGCAGTACTCAAAAAATATGCTGACAAGGAACCTATTAATGTAATTTTACTCTTTTCTTTTTGAGTTAAAACATCATCAGTATGTTACTGAATTCTCTAACAGTTGTGCATAACTCTTTTTTGTAGTACTTGAAAGGGCAATTATATAAAATTATAAGATTTATTATCATTTATTAATTTTTTACAGAATTTTGAGGAACAAAAAAATAAATTTTGTGTCAGAGAAAGATTGTAACAGGCTGAATGATTGTCAAAATGGCCCCAGTTTTATCCCCTCATTACGTGGTCCCCTCTGAGAGCAAAACCCAAGCATAGTGTAAGGGGTAGCTCCTTAGAGCTATTGGGTCTGACCCCTCTTCCTCCTACAGAATAAAAAAAAAAATAAAATGGATTTAAACTATTTTTATTTAATGGGTTCTGAGAGAAATCAAGAACATAGGGGTACACTTGACACAAATTGAGGATTAATCAATTTGCTTTTAGAGCCAAATAAAAAGTACTATCTTAAATATAAGTATGAAGCATTTTTTTGTACTAAAAAAATTCTCAACTACTCTGGGTTAAATTGCTGGGTTAGTATGTTAATACCAAGAATAAAATAGAATATTTTCTTATGTATACTTCAATAAAGATAAGATAATAAATAAATCATCAAAAGAGCAAATTGCAGAGAAGGTACAATACAAATTTTTTTTAAAAGACAATAAAAATAAAAAAAAAGAAGCTAGCAGAAAATCATCTGCTTTTTCTGAGTTAGTTTCATGCTTGCTAGTAGTCAGGGAACTGGGCTGGTTTGGTTATCTTCTAAGCCAGAAATATTTTAAAATTAAATGCACTGTATATATATAAACGTTTGTGTGTGTGTGACTCTGGAGGTTTAGAACTTAGATATAACAAAGAAAAAGGGTAAACAAGACCAACTTCTAAAATTTTTATTGTCGATTTAGTTAGCATATTTTGGGATTTGAAAAACAACAAACCATGACAAATGACTCTCCTACTCAAACTTTCCTTGTAAGAAGAACGTCAGGGAGAAATCTTGTGCTTTTTATCACTAAAATCTTGTTTCTACTAAAATTGGAATATTACAGGATGGAAAATTGGAATAATGCCATCTTACAGGATGGCATTATGTGAGATGCTTATATAATATTCCATATATAATGTGAGATGCTTCTTCAAAAAATACAAGAAATTATTTACGTATTATGGAATATATTATTATTTATGTATTATGGAATTAGAGGATTTTTTTCAATTGTATTCTTTTCATCTGGGGCATTCTACAGACCCCATGATAAACAAAGCTTTCTTAACTCATCATCACCATCATTGCCCAGACCTGCAGATGTGTACAATATCCAGTTAACATGCTTAGTAACCAAATTGCAGGAAATTTTAGTTACAACACTGTTCATATACAAATGTGATGAATATTCTCTGGAGAATAGCCACCTCGTTGATTCTACTCTGAAAGCTGACAGGACTTTAAAGTGAGACTATTCTTATTTTTGAAAGCAGAAACTCTTTTGGGAGTTGTTTTCATTTTAATGAAGTGAGCCAGAAGAATGGGGAAAATTCTCTTACTTGTTTTAGGACTAATGTACATGGATAATTAATTTCCTGATGTAAAATGCATAATATGCTTTTGGAATATGTCTTCTACAAACTGAACAAGGACTTATTTTTGACATAAAAGTATTGTTATTGTTGGGCTGGAGAAGTAGTCTGGTGGATACAGTGCTTGCCTTGGATGCAGCCAATCAGGGTTTGATTCCCTGAACCCCATAAGGTTTCCTTAGCCGTACCAGGAGTGATGAATCCCTGAGTTTAGAGCCATGGATAATCCCTGAGCACTGTCAGGTGTGGGCCAAAAACAAACAAACAATATATTGTTACTGTCTCTTTAATTTGTTGTGCTGAATTTTGTGTCTATTATGTTTGGACACTGCTTCTGAGTTTGTTTTATGTACTTTTTAGCAAGACGAAGGAAACTTGGTTAAATCATGGGAGCAATCCTTTCAGATTAGCAAGTCCAATGAAAACTCTACTGCAAAAAAATTAGCAAGACTTTAATAATTCTTGTATTCTAAAACTTGTTTGAAAACCACAGTTCTTTTGCCTTCATAGTAGTGTTATTATGTTATTTCTCACTGATATTTTCAGGTGTCAGCAAAACTGTCATGCTAAGACCCCCGTTTAAGATTTGGCAAATATGCCAATATGCCATTTTAAATGAGAAATTGGATCTTTCGGTGAGGCACATTTATTTATTCACTCCCTTCATTATTGTATTCAGTAAGTATTGTCAATAATATGTTATGACTAGTGTCAATTTTGTGGTGAAGGATAGGATTGAATCTTTAGTAGTGAACTTAGTGTAGTCTATACAGAACTTGATCTATAATGATTTGCACCTGAAATTTCTGATGTAGCTATTTCAACAAAATATTTCAGGAATGCTAAAACATACTGTGAATAAAGTTTGCCTAATTTTATGTCATACAGTACCAAAATTAGTCTAAAATGTGATCATTATGGAAACCAAGGATTTGTTTTGTGTTTAGAACAGAATTCCACACAAATGAATTTAATGAAGCACTGTGCCAATAAAGTTTTTGCAATATTGTGATTAAAGTGCTAGTAATTTTAAGCACATAGGGCTCAAAAATAATTTATTATAGTACCACATTTAGCTTGTCTTAAGCTGTCTTATTACATTATCTTTCTGTTTATTTTATTTTCGTTTTGTTTTATGATGCCAGACATGGAACCCAGGTCTCATGGATGCCAAGCATGCACTTTGCACTGAGCCACTTTCTGGTCCTGCCATCCCACACCATCTTTTTTTTTTGGGGCATGAGGGGTGATACTTTAACTATCTACAAAAGTAATTAACACTTAATATTTGTTCATAAGTAAGAAATGAAAGAGCAGATTTCCATCATCAAAAGAATGTGCTTGTTAGAATATATTTCTTTACCACTTACAGTATGAATACATGGTCTCGATGCAAACTAAGGAATTAATTAAGTTGTTAAAAAACTAAGCGCTCACACATATACATATATACATCTATGTATATATATATATATATATAACTTTCTATCTTTTTAAAGAATGTTGTCATCGTGACAATAATATAAATGACATATTGTGTTGTTATCATCTACATTTTAATTATATAGTATTTTATACTAAATATTTTCTGGGGTGCCACCTGAGCTATGGGCCTTGATCACGTTCTGCAACACTATTAGTCAGTTCAGGCCTAAGCCAGCAGTGTATAGCTACAGAGATGTGTTGCAGGACACCTAAAAGCCTAGGCCTCTGCCTCTGCCCTGGATTGTCTCCTGCAGGTCACTTCATACACAGGGGGTAGTCTGAATGTGGCAGTCTTATCTGACCATGTATTCTGTACTGGCTGGTATAAATATTCTCTCATGCTACCACAATCATCGTGGGACTAGCTAGATCTTACCAGCATATTTGCCTGGTCACGTTGGATCTCTAAGTAATTAGACCAGAGAGAAATGCTGTTTGCCTCCAAGCAAGCAAGCATGGCTCCCTAATAACTCAAAGGCAACTAAAATACAAAACTACCGTGTAGTAGATGAGACTCTTGTGAAGGCTTGGAGAAATATTTAACTGGCATTAGTATTAGTCTTTGGTACAGAGACATGCCATCTCAGAAACCCCTTCTCTACCCTATAAAGGCAATTCCAGGCAGATCTTGCCTCAAGACATTAGGTGAGGTGCTGGGAGAAATTACCTGAGGGCATTTGATCCTTCCTGCCAAGGGAAGTTACATTTAGCTTATAGCTTCTCCCAGCTCTGCTAGGAGGCTTTGAATTAGCTCTGGGTCCTTGTAAATATCCCGATGGTCTCCTGAAGTTGCTACATTTCTATAAAGCTATTTTCCTGTTTTCATCTCTAGATAGCCCAGCCCAGAATGGGCTGGGCTGGGGAGTTTGGGCCGATTTCTATCTATAAAAAATAAGCTGCAAGAAAGATTCTCTCTCTTTTTTCCACCTTTTTTCCATTTCGGCTTCCCTTGGTGTTTTGCTTCTCCATCCTACCCATTCTCTGTTGGGCCTCAACACGTGGTGGCAGCCATCTTGGCCTACACGTGGTTCTGGCCTAGCTGGGAACCCAGAGTCCGGAGGTTTTCCCTGCTCTTGGATTGTATATTGGATCCTATGATAATAAAGCCCTTTTTTCAAACTTTTTTTTAATTTTTTTTTTTAAGTATTTTATTATACCACCGTGAGACATACAAATAAAAAGATATACAATTAAAAAGTTCATGATTGGGTTTTGGTCATACAGTGTTCCAGCACCCGTCCCTCCACCAGTGCCCATCTCCCACCACCAACATCCCCGGTTCCCTCCCCCTTCCCCCAGCCCTGCTCCATGGCAGGTTCTTTATTTCTTTCCCTTTCTCTCTCTTTCTCTTTTCCTTCCCTTCCAGACTATGGATTACAGAACATACATTAAAAGGTTGTCATGTGTATCCTTTTGCCTCTATTTAATGCTCAGTTCTAGGTTGGCATTAGTACCCTCGACAATTATTAGCACCCTGTTCCATTTTCTGTCTTACCTAACCTCTGACTCCCACACGTTTGTCACAATAGCCAGAATCTGGAAGCAACCAGAGTGCCCGAAAATCGATGACTGGATAAAGAAGCTTTGGTAAATCTACACAATGGAATACTATGCAGCTGTTAGGAAAAATGAAGTCATAAAATTTGCCTATAAATGGATGGACATGGACAAGATTATGTTGTGCGAAATTAGCCAGAAGGAGAGAGACAGGTACAGAATGACTGCATTTATTTGCATGGCATAAATATATATGTACATATTATGATACCAATATCTAAGGTCAAGTGAAACATATATCAGGAGGTCTTGTCAAAGGTGAAAATAAAGCCCTTTTAAAACTGCATCGGATTCCTAAGTCTTCATCAATTCCCTGCCGGCTTCAGAGGTAGAAGAGAACATGCTTCCCGGCACTGTTGGGGACCCCAGCGGTGCTCCCCGACATCGATGTGTATCTCACGGTGGGCAGTGATGGAGTGCTTGACGAGGTCGATCATTTATGGACCAGGGTCTAAATTAGGCCTTGGGTATAATAAGTTCAAAGCCCCATTTACTCTCAATGGAACAAACATCTCTGAATGCAGCAGTTATGTGTACTTAGATCAAGAAATCAACATGATGAATGACCTAAAACCTGAGCTGCGCAGGAGGAAGAGAGCAGCATGGAATGCCTTCAAAGGCATCAAAGAAATAGCTAAAAGGACAAAGAACCTCCGGCTCCAGACACATCTCTTTGACTCCACCGTTCTCCCTGCATTAACATACGCCTCAGAGACCTGGGCCCTACGAAAGCAGGATGAGAATGCTATTTGGGTCTCCCAGAGAGGCATCGAAAGAGCTATGCTTGGAATGTTACGCCTCACTCAAGTGAGAGAAGGAATCAGGAGTTCTGACCTCCATAGCTATTCCAGAATCAGGGATGCTGTCTCGCTTGCCAAGGCATCGAAAATCAGATGGGCTGGACATGTAATGCGATTTGGAGATAACCGCTGGACTAGAGCCATTACCGACTGGATCCCATGGGATGTCAAAAGATCATGTGGCCGCCCACCTACAAGATGGTCAGACTTCCTTGTAAAGACCCTGAAGGAACGGTTTGAGGCTCTTCATATTCCTGAATCAACCAGATGCCATTGGGCTACATTGGCACGTGATAGGGTCCAATGGAAATGTTAGCCCGCTCGAGCAAATCGATGAATAACAGGATTCAAGTAATCAAGTGATAATAAGGATGTGTCTTATCCCTTTAGCTATCTCTGAAGTTCCACTATTCTTAATTTAAAGTTTTTTGCTTGTTTGTTTTGTTTTTGTTTCCATTTGTTTAGGTTTGTTTTTTAGTTTTAGGATCAAAACCAGTGGTGTTCAGTGTTTCCTCAAGTCTGTATGCTCAGGATCAGTTCAGCTTCTGGTCAGGGGACAATAAGAGATAGACGAAAATGAACCTAGGTTAAATGTGTGTGTGTGTGTCGGGGCGGGAGGGGGGCAGTGTCCTACCTGCTGTATTATCACTCAGCCCCTAAAATTGTTTTATTTTTTAAAGTTAGTATACAGGGGGCGGAGTGTTAGCCCAGCGGGTAGGGCGTTTGCCTTGCATGCGTCCGGCCTGTGCCAGCCTGGGTTCGATCCCGGCATCCCATATGGTCCCCCGAGCACCACCAGGAGTAATTCCTGAGTGCAGAGCCAGGAGTAACCCCCGAGCATTGTCAGGTGTGACCCAAAAAAGCAAAAAAAAAAAGCAAAAAAATAATAAAGTTAGTATAGAGCATCTGGAGATAGAGCCAGTAACTATTGCTTTTCTAGAAGGAATGTATAATCTAATTGTCTAGATTCACTGATAGAGGCCAGTATAGATTGTAAAGAGCAGAGACTGACATTTATAATAAACACTTCAATGGACTCCCACAGCTTTTAGAGAACACTCAATATACCATTTCACTGTTTAAGATCTATTTTAGCTTTCTGTAACACACTGCAAAATTTTTTTTTTTGTTTTAATTTCGACTTACATACACAGAACAGTAGAGAACATTTTCCTTATTTTTCAATTATGTTAAAATATCAGTGTGAAAACACAAAGTAAAGCATAAAAATTATAGCTTAAAGATAGAAACATACCAAATAATGGTAAAGAGCACTCTGAGCTCCAAGTAGGAGATTGCTACATTTGTAAGAACTTAAATCCAGCAGTGTTGACAAAAAGTCTCTGATTGTTCTAGGTTGATAAATCTTTCAAATCAAAGATAGAGAAAAGAGAGAATAATGGATAGTAATGTTATATTAAATCATAGTATCCATCTAGAATCTAATGAGATTTTTGGCATTGATAAATATTTCCTTTACTCCTTGTCATTAAAATGTAATGATTTAAATATTTTAATCTGCAAATACTCCAAAACTTACAGGTAATTTATAGAAAAGAGAGGAAACTTCCATAAAATTTTAATTCATAAAATAGTTGACATAGCTGAAATTTCTCAGGAGTAATTTCTGGTTCTGTTCTCAGGAGACAACTACTAGTTGTTGTTTGGGAACCATTTGTGATGCCTTGGATTAGACCTGTACTTGGTAGTATACAAGGCAAACACCTTAATCCTTTTAATATCCCCATTGTCCTTTATAGTGGATCCCTAATTGAAAATACTTGTAATATATCTTTTGTTCTTTTATATTTGAAACTTTTCTTCCACCTCTTCTTAATCTCTATGACCTAAAGATCTCAGAGATCATTGTCAAATCATTCTGTATAATTTGGCTTTGGCTGGTATTCCAATAATGGTATGATTCAGTGTCATTTTTCCCTGCCCCCCCACCCCTTCAGTTCCATTTTCACCAGATGGTACAAAGTTCTTTTGTTCCAATCACTGGTAAATTTGATCACCAGAGTAAGATGATGTCTTCCAAATGTATCTATTGCAAAGCTATGGTTCTCTTTAACAGTGAGAGGCTCTCTTTAACATATTTTAAGTGAGAGGCTTTGATATATTATAAAAAGACACCATATTCCATTAAAATTTTACCCTCTAGAAATATTTGTGCTTCTTCAATGAATTTATACTGATTATGGTTAACAAACAGTAATTTTCATCATTTTTAATTTTACCATTTCTTTATATATAGCTGTCACTATAATGTATAGAAAACTTTACTCCTTATTTATATGCTTTCTTATTAACATATACTAGTGCATCATCATTTTAGTGGATATAGGCAATTGATTTTTGATATTAAATGTCCCATATTTGGTCACTTGGGAAACCCTTCAATCTGATTTCCATGCCTATAACACATTTCCCGTGTTTTATACATTTTATTTTTCTCATAAAACATCACATGATTGTTTTGTGAATTTCTGGCCCTTGTCAAAATTTAGCAATTTATTCCAATAAACTGGTGAATCTTGAAAATATGTATGCTGATTGTTACTTGGGTACCACTGTTCCTAGTTTCTCTAGTGGACACCACAAACACACATACACACACACCTCATTCAGAGTACCTAGGTTTTCCACCTTACATGCAACATTTTTTTTCTCTGCAGTGGTAATGTTCAAGTTATAAGGTTAAATGAAAGTAATAAGATAATTTGGAAACTAAGTATTAAACAATGGTAAAATCTGATATTTGATTATTAACAGAGTTCTAGGGTAATCTTGGAATAATAATTTGAGCTCATTGTCACTTATTACTTGTCTTCCCATTTTTCATCCATTTGCTCAAGCGGGTGCCGGAAATATCTCCATTTGTTGGGAATGGGGTCCATTATTGTTACTGTTTTGGGCATATCAGATACACCACGGGTAGCTTTCCAGGCTCTGCTGTGGCTCTGGGTTCATCCCAGGGGGCCCAGTCTTTTTATGTCAGACCATCAACCATCCAGTGTCCACAGGGCAGAGCCATTAATAAAGAAAAATACAGAATATACTTTTAGTTTCCATGTGGTAGATTCAGCTCTTTTATGCTTTAAAATCTGACATCCTCTAACAACAATCATAGGGCCTCTGTATTGCAAATTCACTGTTTACAGTGTTTTTAATCTTTGAAAGGGAGAGGAATGGATACTTAGATTTCTTGATTTCATTTTTCTAACTAGAAGAGATATGCTGTCCAATTTTTTAAAAAAATATGAACATTCCTAATTCAAAAATATGAATAAATTAAAAATAAACTGTCTAAAGAGAAAAGAACCCAGAAAAGCCTAATAGTTTATGAGCTTTGAAAGAAGTTAAAAATAGAAATGCCTTAACATTCTTGCACTAAAAGGCTCAATTAAAAATAAAGTTTATTTGGCAAACAAAAAGTTTGATGAGACACAAACCATAACACTACAAAAAAAAGTGACCTCAGAATATTCTTTCAGTCATTGCATGACTTTCATTTCAAATACATTGCAGAACTACATTAACAATAGCACCTACTCTAATGACCTCATTTGAAAAACTGCCTAATGAAGCATACTCATCCTTATGGAAATGAATATAAAATGTTTCACAGGTACTGGATCTTACAATTCTTATTGAATATTTTATAAGATTATTAGTTGCAAGTAACTAATTCAGCTTATTTTTTTTAAAGTAATACATTAATTGGGAGAATAAAGGAGAGAAAGTAGGTAGGTTAAGATCTGTACCCAAGAGATAACATGGACTTTCCCAGAGCAGAGAGAGCTAGTTCACATCTCAAGGATAATGTTTAACATCCCATGTCTCAAGAGGGAAGATGCAGTTGGCATATGCCTAGGCAACATGGGTTCTGGTGGCATACAAAAAACTTAAGTTAGAAAAGAAAGAATAGTGGAAAGAATTAGTTGAAGACTCAGTAAATCCATCTTAGGAAATTAGCAGGAAGCAAGTGTGTTTCAGCTGTAGGACAGCCAATCAGGATTGGGAAAGACTGATATGAATAATGGGTTATAAAAGAACTGGATTAGGTAGAGAGAAAGTACTGTAACTACACACATATAAACTAACCCAAAGACTCAATTTCTGTTGGCTAGTCTTGATTTTAGCATTGAGAGTGCCATACTCCTTAAGAAACTCTGAGACTCAGAAAAATTGGAAAGGTTGGTGTTACTTATAATATGTTGCTGAAATCTTATTCTTTTTAGGATGACACGGAAATAAAGCAACTAATTATCAAACTTCCTTGTTGTTTGCTTAGGTATATTATCATTTCTAATTAAAATGGAATTATTTCTTATTGTGACCAAATATGTTTCAAATCACACCCTACCTTGCATTTCTACAAATCTAATTCCAGTTTTGAACTCTTTCCAGGCCATGATAAAATTACTTCTAAGAATGAGAAGAGGATGCCAAGTCTATACATCTAGAAAATAAAAAAAATTCCAGGAAGACACATAGGAGGTTAATTAGGAACTAAAATAGAATTTAGGCAAGAAGGCAGCAACAGTAAACAAAAAGATTTTTCATAACTGCTACCTCTGTCCTACAGTGTTAAAATATCTGGAATCTTTTCAAGTTAAGATCAAATTTTAGTTTGCCTATTTTGATTGTAAGGTTAAATGCTTGAGTACTGTGGGCTATGAGAAACAATGAGAGGGTAGTGATTTTTGACAGCATTATGGGTAACCTCAAATCCTATTTTGATTTGAATTATGTCATATAAAGATAGGATCATTATAGTTCTTGAATTAATCAACCAATTAACCAATTTCTTGACACCCAATTTCTTACATAACTTAATGTCTTGCAGTTCATAGTATATTAATAAAGTCATACTGGATTCTTGGAATGTATTTTTCTTCTGTATCTGAAATGATCACATTGAAATCTGAGTTGAAAATATTGGGTTCTCAGCCATACCACTCCTGGGAATCTACTCTGGGAAACCAAAAATACGCAGCGGAAACACCATCCCTACTTTTATGTTCATAGCAGCATTATTCACAATAGCCAGAATCTGGAAGCAACCAGAGTGCCCGAAAATCGATGACTGGATAAAGAAGCTTTTGGTACATCTACACAATGGAATACTATGCAGCTGTTAAGAAAAATGAAGTTATAAAATTTGCCTATACATGGATGGACATGGAGAAGATTATGTTGAGTGATATTAGCCAGAAGGAGAGAGACAGATACATAATGACTGCATTTATTTGCATGGCATAAATATATATGTACATATTATGATACCAATATCCAAGGTCAAGTGAAACATATATCAGGAGGTCTTGTCAAAGGTGGAAATTATCACAAACATGTGGGAGTCAGAGGCTAGGTAAGACAGAAAATGGAACAGTGTGCTAACAATTGTCGAGGGTACTAATGCCAACCTAGAACTGAGCATTAAATAGAGTCAAAAAGATACACATGACAATCCTTTAATGTATGTTCTGTAATCCATAGTCTGGAAGGGAAGGAAAAGAGAAAGAGAGAGAGAAATGGAAAGAAATAAAGAACCTGCCATGGAGGAAGGCTGGGGGGAAGGGGGAGGGAACCTGGGACGTTGGTGGTGGGAGATGGGCACTGGTGGCGGGATGGGTGCTAGAACACTGTATGACCAAAACCCAAATATGAACTTTTTAATTGTATATCTTTGTAATTGTAAAAATAAAAAAATAAAAAAAGAAAATATTGGGTTCTATACATCATCCTATAGGAAAAACAAAATCGTTGTAAGATCAGATGTGGTTCTTCAGAATAGCACCAACAGGGTAATATAGTTGATAAATTGAACCTAAAGTCAGAACATATACTAAAATAAAGTTTGACAAGAAAACATATGTCTTACAAGTATACTAGAACGTCTGTCAAAGAGAGAATTGAAACCATATTTCTATTAGAGGTGGTCATTGATCACTCGGTGAAAATTTCTGTAGACAAATTGTATAGATTGTGTTATCTTCCACTATCTTATCTTATATGTACAGGCCTCAGTATTAATCAAGGAAAAGCAGTTTTGCACTTGAAATTTAAGCAGCTGTTAAATTGTGATTCCAAGATTGGAGCTCCGCAGACATCAACATGAGAAAAGTAGAAGAAAATGGATAGAAGCAGTAGGTTAGTTAGATCTGGTGAGCAGTAAGTCAGCTATAGCGCTCTTAGACTGAAAACCAATCAATCTACTTTTTAATTAAGAATTTAAGAAACGATGTAGAAAAAAGAATAAATATTTTCTAGGAAAGAGAAAAACAAGAAAATAACCCGTAAGTAAATTTTCTGTAAGACAGATAATTTTATTCACTCTTTTTAAAAATTTTTTATTATACCACCGTGAGACATACAGTTACAAAGGTGTTCATAATTGGTTCTTGGTAATACAGTATTCCAGCACCCATCCCTCCACCAGTGCCCCATTTCCACCACCAATGTACCCCACCTCCTTCCGCCCACCCCCAGGCTGCCTCAATAGCAGGTACCCCAGTTTCCTCTCTCTCTCTCTCTCTCTCTCTCTCTCTCTTTCTCTCTCTTTCTCTGTGTGTGTGTCTTTGCATCTATCTCCCTCTTCTTTTACACATTGTGGCTAGCTCTGCAGATATTTAGAGTTTATCACTTAAGTCTCTTTGTGTATATTCAATAGTGAGTTTTAATCTGCCATTACTATTTCACACATTTAGTAAAACACTGGTATCTATTTATATCCTATTAATGAATGCAGTCATTCTATATCTGTCCTTTTCCTTCTGACTAATTTCACTCAGCATGATAGTCTCCATGTCCATCCATTTGCAGGTAAATTTCATAATTTCATCTTTTCTGACAGCTGCAAAGTATTCCATAGTGTAGATGAAACACAGTTTTAGCCAGTTCTCTGTTCTCAGGCATTTAGGTTGTTTCCAAATTCTAGCTATAGTGAATAGCGCAGAGATGAATACATTTTATGCACTCTTGAGTGGATATTCCTAGAGATAACACAAATGTATGTTCGGATAAAACGTGCATATCTATGTATGTTAATAACCTTAATTATATTGAAATCAAAGAGAAAGAATAAATAAATTTTCATACAATTTTCACTAATTACTACAATAAGTTTTGGGCAATTGTTTTTGACCAAATGAAAGAAATCTAATACTTTTTTCAGCATTTAAATCAAATAGAAAAATTGTTTATACTCATCATTATTATTTATCTTATGTTTTCCTAAAGGCATGTATTATTGTCTCTGAGGAGTCATGAACTAGTTGATGATGCGATTTTATATTTTTTCTTTTTCATATGGATTCTTGGAATGTATTTTTCGTCTGTATCTGAAATGATCACATGAAATCTGAGTTGAAAATATAGGATTCTATACATCATTCTATAGGAAAAACAAAACCATTGTAAGATCAGAAGTGATTTTCATTTTTATTTTCAGTTGATCATGAGGCTTCCAGGAGGGAAGATGCGTTCTAGGCCTGGCTCGCCATCCCAATAGAGCCTTGCAAGAAGCCAGAGGAACCCCACACCATCAGGGCCACCATTTTCAACATCCGACTCCAGCTTGTCAGAGCTCCACCCAAGAGAAAAACCAATCTCTCCATATTGCTGTTCATCAGTAAATGCAAGAGGTGAGAGCCTACTACTGAGAGTATACCACCCACATAGCAGAGCCTGGCAAGCTACCAGTGTTGTATTTGATATGCCAAAAACCAGTAACAATTATAGACCTCATTTCCATGACCTAAAGGAATGGTTTGAGGCTCTTTATGTTCCTAGAGCAAGCAGATGCCCTTGGGCTACACTAGCACTTGACAGGACATATGGAGATATTGCTGGTGCCTGCTCCATCAAATTGATGAGTTAGAGGAAGACAAGTGATACAAGTGATGCTGTGCTGCATTTAACTATGTGCTATGCCTCTAATTTATGCACACACAGACTATTCTAACTTATGATATGCAAGCGGATATATATGAAGTAGCCTAAACAATTTAAGTGTTCAATTAATTAAATTTTTAGTTATTATTAGCTAATTCCATAAACTTGCCTATTTTCCAA
This sequence comes from Cryptotis parvus, assembly GCA_021461705.1. NCBI lineage: Eukaryota > Metazoa > Chordata > Mammalia > Eulipotyphla > Soricidae > Cryptotis > Cryptotis parvus. The sequence continues at coordinate 44,966 of JAJIBD010025985.1, read as the reverse complement.
CACCCTGGAGTTACTAATAAACTAAAGAGAATAGGACACTTTTTAAAAATTTTTATTTATTTATTTATTTTGCTTTTGGGTCACACCTGGCAATGCTCAGGGGCTACTCCTGGCTCTGCACTCAGGAATTACTCCTGGCGGTCCTCGGGGACCATATGGGATGCCGGGATCGAACCCAGGCCAGCAGAGGCCAACTGCATGCAAGGCAAATGCGCTACCCGCTGGGCTATCACTCCGGCCCCCTAGAATAGGACACTTTTTGGCAGATGAACATTTTTTTTTCCTTCTGTTTTTGCTCTTACTATTCAAGGATTACTGGAAGAACTTAAGGATATATATATCCCACTTTTAGCAAATCATGACAACATGAAACTGAGAATTTTTTCAGATCTAAAAAGAGTTGAACTTTTTAGCTCGGTCATTTGCTCAATAAAAGTGGACACAGGTATGTTCTCTCGTAAGTCTTTTTTTTTCTACCCCAAAACTATACGTTTTTTAAGTGTAAAATTAAGTAATGTCAGTTTCTAAAAATTAGAAATATAAATATATTTAAAGGAGTATATGATATTACCCATTATCCTACTTTCCAGAGATAGATGCTTATATTATATATTTTATTTTTTCATATTTTTTGTTGATTTATTTATTTTCACTTCTGGGGACACACCCAGTAGTGTTCAAGGTTTAATCCTGAACCTACGCTCAGGGATCACTCCAGGTGGGCTTGGGAGACCATATGGTTTTCTGGGGATTGAACCTGGGTCAGCAGTGTGCAACTCTTGTAAGTCTTTACCTGAATACTTGGTGTGAATTCAAATTTATATTTAAAAGAACAAACAAGACCTTGTGTATTAAATAAGGTAGGAGCTAAGAGTGTGTGCTGTGTGTCTGAGGTGGGATGAGATCAGAAGAGTATTTTCATGAGAATAAAACAGGGTCTAAACTGTACTTCAAATGTTTTTAATCTTTAATATTTTAAGAATCATCTTGGAAGTGTTTTCTGATTGGCTTTCGCTGATCAGTCATGCTTGTGAATATTCATCACATCTCTGTGCCTTAGTAAGTCACAGTGTACTAGCTTAAGAAAGAAGATAAGAAAAATACATGTAAGGTCAAATGCAGTGGTAATTTAGAAACGTTTGTATGATCATAACGTTGGCCTAGAGTGTCAGTACAGAAGGTCTGAAATTATTCAAAGTCAAATATTTTAATTCATGTGTATTTTCATAATTCCTGTAAGAGGGACTTTTTCCAGATTCCATTTTCAGTAATATTTTAGTCACCTACTTTCATAAAAAGAAAATGAGTTTTCAAAATGTTCATGTTCTTAGAGCAAAAATATCTAGACAATCACAGTATCAAATTTCTATATCAATGACATTTAATTTCTAATTATCAGGTAGGTATTTATATTTGATCCTTTATGAAATGGGTAAACTGAACTTTAAAAATAATTTTAAAATGTTTTAATCTAAACTCGTTATTCCTACATCTATAAGGACACAAACTTTAATAATCCTATTGAAATATGACAATATGAGGATTCTTAGTGTTGCGCAATTTCCTATTGCTATCATAGATTAATTGGAATATTTTGATGTTTTTCTTTAGAAATTAAGGTTACTTATTTCTGTAGAATTAACTTCGAAATGGGTAAGATGGCTCAAAATGCTTAATTTTTTTCCTTTGTAATAATTCTATTTGTAATAGAATTATTACAGATAACATTTTAACTTATTAACTCCTACTTTCTTTTCTGAGGTGGGAGAGGATGAGAGGCAGCAAAGAGTGCTCAGAGATCTTGGAGCCCATTCTCAGGGATATTCAGGGAAGCTGGATCTAATGATTCAGTGACCGAGTCCAAGGATACAGTGTTGCCCATACCCCAAGGAGTCAGGGACCACTACAGCAGTCCAGGGGCAATGCTTTGGCGCCACAAACATCACACCCAACAGTGCTTGATGTAATGTTGTGACAATGGAGATTCAACTCCCAACTTCTGTGCTTGCTCCCTAGTTCCGTCCTATTTCTTAACCCCTGCCACTGAATCTTAACTAAAATCTTATTTCTTAACACATCTTTCTGATTTACAGCAATTCCAGAATATCATGCTTAATATCTTTTTTTTTTAGCTCAAGGATATATTTTTACATGAAAATGACTTTTTATTCCTGTTGAGAATGACTTCCCTACAGTTTTAATCAAATCTGACCCAAAGAATTGAATCTCCCTGATGATTAGTTAATACAGTTAAGATGAGTGAGAGTCCATCTGCAGGAAATGTAATATGAATTTCATTTACATTTTCATCTAACTACTTGAACCAGACAGAGCAATTCTAAGATAATTTAAAAAGCTATGGATCTTAAAGTTTTCAAAAGTAACCAAACCAAAGAGTCTTTCACTTAGATATTTAAAAACGAAAAGCATTTCACATATATTTTAGAGCTTTCAGGAACATGTTAAAGGTGAAGCAAGGAGATTTAAGAAACAGTTATTCTTAGTGTTACCATATAAAAAAAATCCACATATAAACAAATATTCACACAGTCAATACAAGCAGCTTTATGCTGAATGAACAAAGAAAAAACTGTCAAGACATCCTTCTTGGGAGAAGTCCTTTCCTCTGTTGAGACAAATGTGTCATGTTATGAAAGCCTAGATCCTGCGGACAGAATAATGCAGTAAAACATGACTAGGAAGAACCCTTTTCTCATGCTGTTATTAGTATCCACAAAACCCAGAATCTTTTTAAAATACACTTTCAAACTGACTCCTTCCCATCAAACAAAATTACTTATGACTTCATTCTCGAAAAACAGCCTTTTGGTTTCCCTCAATAAGAGGCAACAGTGTCCTTGCCAACTCCACCAACCAGTCAGTCTATTTTAAGTCTGATATAAAATGCAGTTTCAGCCTGTGAAATCATTTTTCAGGTACAAGGCAAGGGGAGAAGGTTTAAAACAGAAAACGGCTAACTATAATCCACCATGCATATTGGGTTGTCCCAGTGGAATCAGACATAAGTATTTCCCTCACTAAGCCTTCCTTCATCGTTTTGAAAGAGCTATGAAGTATGTTTATTATGAACTTTTGAACTGTCTGAACTTATTCTACCCACTGAAATATTGCCTTAAAATGCTCCCCCCACCCCCGACTGGTAACATGACAGCTAAAGCTGTTATGCTCTGTATCATTCAGCTGGAAGGTATTAGTTTGAGAATTGCATTTACCAGCATTAGCCTGTGTTCCCTAAAAATGGGTGAGCTGCTTAGTGAATAATTAATATTGGCAGAGTCGTTAAAAACCTCCTGCAGAGGTACTCTATCATACTGTACTGGAGTACATCCCACGTACAAAGTAACTTTGATTTAATTCATAGTCCATTCCAGTTTTGTTTTTCTTTGGCTAGTCTGCCCTCTGTGCATGATATCAAATAAATAAAATTACTGTTTCTGGCTTGAATCATCACAAGACTTGAGTTAGAGCAGGAAAGCCTAATCCAAACAACAGGCAGGGTCACTGTCTTGCATAGAAGACAAGGAGCCCTATCCTCAGCCATCCTTGGCAGTGGTACAATGTCCAATTAGAATAAATCATATTCACATTATGGAAGATATATTATGCTAAGGTAAACTAAGAATTTGGTTTTAGAGAGTCAAGAATGAAAGCAAGCTTCAATGGCCATTAGTCTGTCTTCTTTCTTTCTAGGGGTTGCAATTAAAAAGTCCTCAAGAATTATCTGCCAACTCCATAAAATGATTCAGACAAGTAGGCACTGGAGTCTCCTTCTGTAAGTAATTACCAGATCTGCCAGCCTTTCTAGTCAGAAAGGTCTGCTTGCTATTTAACCCAGCCACGGAAACCGTTTCTGGCCCAAGAACAGTGGTCCTAGAAAAAGATAGGTAGTGGATCTCAGCTTTTAAAAATGGGACAGTAACAACAATTTGATTTCCCTTTTCTCTTTCCAGAATCTTCTATTTTGGTTCCTTGGTAATCAGCTTTTTGAAGAGCATAAGTCTATTAGTAAGAAAGGCATGGTCTTACCACCATGTAGAATTTTGGCTCGAGTGAACTCGGCCTCAAATGGAAATACAGTATCTGAAGAAGAGCATGTAATGGCAAGAGGCCAGACTTCAAACAGTCCTTGTTCTATCACCAAAACAGCGAGTAAATAAAAATTTGAATTTACTGAGTCAGTTCTGTAGAGGGAATCAATTAAATTTATCTCAAAACTCACCATATTCTATAAGATTAAAATAAAAATATGTCCTAAAAGGCAGTAAATGCCTTGTTCCCACTAGTAAGTACCTTGTTCCCACTAGTAAGTACCTGCTCCCACTAGTAAGTACCTGCTCTTGGCTCTGAACTCAGGGGAAAGTGCCTTGTTCCCACTAGTAAGTACCTGCTCTTGGCTCTGAACTCAGGTACTTAGGAAATAGCATCTGTGTTCAACCTCAACAAAGCGAAATACAACTAGAGAATTATAAGTTTATTCTTACTCAAACTTTGGTATGAAAACATGAAATACAAAACAATATAATACAATAAATGTAAGCAAGAAATCATGAAGTATAATTGTCAACATTCCTTACAGAATTATTGGAGATCATAGGACAGATGATATCTCATGATCATTACTACAATCCAAAACTTGTGATTTATCTTAATTATCATGATTCATGAGCTACTTAATTGACTTGGAAAATCCCCATGGAAACTTTTAAATATGATGATGAAACTTTTGGTGGCTTACAGGAGGTATCCCAATGTTTATTAGAATAGGTAAAACAATCTTTTTGAATTTAATATTGCCTCTATTCCCTAATACCATCAGTGTGTTACTATACAATATCTCTAAATTTCCCTTTTCTCTTTAGCAAGCCAGCAATATTTCTTAGCTTTCCAATACTGAATTCAAACCTTTTCCACTTCCCTGAAGGTCAATTCCTCCTTCAATTTTGACCTTGGATTTATATCATATTTTATTATACGATAAATTTTAAATAATTTGTCTTCCCAATTGAATGGTCAAAAATAACAATCTTCTACATTTTTAATTTTTCTATCCAAAGAATGGTTGGTTAGAAGTATGGTTGTATCTGTTTCCTTGTAGGAACAATGTTCTATGGATTCCTCTGTTTCCTTTCCTTCATCTACCTCTTTTATTTTTTCATGTGTTTAGAAATAGAAATCTTTTTATTAAAGTAAGCAGAAAGACAATCTTTTTCATTATTCTGAATACCTCGAGTTATCATCTATTTCTCTCATTGAAATAATTCCTTGAGAGTTTTCAGCTGGGACTGGAGAAATCAGGTAAAACCTTTGCCATTCATGTGGTTGAACTGGGTTCAATACCCAGCACCTTATGTGATACTCCATGCTCTTCCAGGAATGATTTCTGCCCAAAGGTGCCAGCAGTAAGCCCTAAAACACTGCTGGTTGTGTCACCCCCTAAAAAAAGAGTTGTCTATTTACTTTCATAGCTAATCACTCCTGGAATTTACTTTTCCTTTCATTTCCATATCTTTCATCCAATATTTCATAGATACTCAAAGTCACTTCCTCTGTTTTAGAAAAATGCAAGCAGCTATTTCTCAACGTCTTGGCATAGTTTACTACTGCAATCTATGCCTATCATGGAATAATATGTTCACAGGAGTTCCATAACACTACATTTCAGTTTGTTTCTTCTTTCCTTGTACCTGGTTTCCTTACATTTTAATGCAATTTATACTATTTCATATACATTTTAATAATTTTAAAACTATTCTTTATAATGTTGTTACAAGAGTTACAAAATATTGTTTCAGCTCTAAGCTCACTACAAATGTCATTGCACTTCCACAAATGTGGCAAAGTCCCCTTCCACTCCCAACCCCAAACAAATTCTTAGCAAACTCGTTGTTTTAACTTAATTCTAGTTTGTTTAAAACATAGCGTGTTACAATAGTGTTTTTTTTTGTTTGTTTTGTGGCTATACCTGATGGTATTCAGGACTCACTCTTGGTTCTATACTCAGAGTTCACTACTCAGGGGCTTGGAGGACTGTGAGGAGCACCAGGAATTAAAACCAAGTTAGCTCTCTGCAAAGTAAGCACCCTCTCCGCTGTACTATTACTCTGGACCAGGGCTTTTATTATTTTGATATAGACACTTAACTGGTCACAGAACTACCAAAGTGTCCAAAGTCCCAGATCAATTTCTCTCCATTACCATAAATATGTCTTCTTTCTCTCTCCCAAAATTCCTACCTTGACATTTTCATTTCTGTAACCAGGGCCAGGGTTTGCCCACATGTGTTGTTACTCCATATCACACAAATTTAGTGAAAATATATGGTGCTTCTATTTTTCCTCTGACATAGTTCACTTAATATGACACCCTCCAGGACCATCCAAGTTGCAGGCAACTCAATGATCTTATTCATCCTCATGGACGTATACTATTTCATTCATGTATATACTGCACTTCCTTATCTGCTCATCTGTTTTCAAACATTTGGGTTGTTTCCAAATCCTGGCTGTTGTATTAAGTGCTTGATTTGACACTGATGCACATATCTTTTTTTAATTAGTATTTTGTGTTTGAGGGCAGTGTCAAAAGAGAAATCACTATGTATAATAGAAACTGTTATTTATTTGAGAAATCTATATACTGTTTCCCATATGTGCAGGGAATTTTTAAAAAAAATTATTATACCACCATGAGATATACAGTTACAAAGATGTTCATAAGATGTTCATATTTGGGTTTCGGTCATACAATGTTCCAGCACCCATCCCTCCACCAGTGCCCATTTCCCACCACCAATGTCCCTAATTCCCTCACCCCTCTCTGCAGGCTGCCTCTGTGGCAAGTTCTTAAATTCTCTCTCTCTCTCTCTCTCTCTCTCTCTCTCTCTCTCTCTCTCTCTCTTTCTCTTTTCCTTCCCTTCCACATGTGGATTACAATACATACATTAAGAGGCTGTCATGTGTATCTTTTTGCCTGTATTTAATGTTCAGTTCTAGGTTGGTATCAGCACTTTCTTTTTTTTTTTTAATTTTTTATTATACCACAGTGAAACATACAATTACAAAAGGTGATCATAATTGGTTCTTTGGTAATACAGTATACCAGCACCCATCCCTCCACCAGTGCCCCATTTCCACCACCAATGTACCCCACCCCCTCCTGCCCATCCCATGCTGCCTTAATAGCAGGTACCCCAGTTTCCTCTCTTTCTCTCTCTGTCTCTCTCTCTGTCTCTGCATCTCTCTGCCTCTTCTTTTTACACATTGTGGCTAGCCCTGCAGATATTTAGAGTTTATTACTTAAGTCTCTTTGTGTATATTCAATGGTGAGTCTTAATCTGCCATTACCATTTCCCACATTTAGTAAAACACTGGTATCTATTTATGTCGTATTAATGAATGCAGTCATTCTATATCTGTCCTTTTCCTTCTGACTAATTTCACTCAGCATGATAGTCTCCATGTCCCTCCATTTGCAGGTAAATTTCACAATGTCATCTTTTCTGACAGCCGCATAGTATTCCATAGTGTAGATGAACCACAGTTTCTTTTAGCCAGTCCTCTGTTCTCGGGCATTTAGGTTGTTTCCAGATTCTAGCTATAGTGAATAGCGCAGAGATGAATAAAAGAAGTACAGATAGTGTTTCTGCTTTGTGTTTTTCGGTCTCCGGGTATATTCCCAGGAGTGCTATTGCTGGATCAAATGGGAGCTCAATATCTAGTTTTCGGAGGAATGCCCATATTGTTTTCCAAAAGGGCTGGACCAGTCGGCACTCCCACCAACAGTGGATCAGAGTCCCTTTTTCCCCACATCCACGCCAGCACTGGTTGTTCTTGCTGTTTTGTATGTGTGCCAGTCTCTGTGGTGTGAGATGGTACCTCATTGTTGTTTTGATTTGCATCTCCCTGATGATTAAAGATGAAGAACACTTTTTTCATATGCCTTTTGGCCATTCGAATTTCTTCTTTTTGGAAGCTTCTGTTCATTTCTTCTCCCCATTTTTTGATGGGGTTGGCTGTTTTTTCTTGTGGAGTGCTACCAGTGCCTGATATATCCTGGATATTAACCCCTTGTCAGATGGGTATTGGGTGAATATCCTTTCCCACTCTGTGGATTGTCTTTGTATCTTGGTCACCGTTTCTTTTGAGGGTGCAGAAGCTTTTTAGTTTTATATAATCCCATTTGTTTATCTTTGCTTCCATTTGCTTGGTCAGTGGTGTGTCATCTTTAAAGATACTTTTCGTTTCGATGTCGTAGAGCGTTTCTCCTATGTTTTTCTTCGATGTACCTTATAGATTCATGTCTGATGTTGAGATCTAGAATCCATTTTGATCTGACTTTTTGTGCATGGCGTTAGAAGGAGGTCTAAGTTCATTTTTTACATGTAGCTGCCCAGTTCTCCCAGCACCATTTGTTGAAGAGGCTTTCTTTGCTCCACATAATATTTTTTGCTCCTTTATCGAAGATTAAGTGGTTGTATATTTGAGAATGTGTTTCAGGATACTCAGTTCTATTCCATAGGTCTACTGGTCTGTCTCTATACCAATACCACACTGTCTTAATTACAACTGCTCTGTAGTAGAGCTTGAGGTTGGGTAAAGTGATACCTCCCATCTTCTTTTTCCCAAGGATTGCTTTAGCTATTCGTGGGGTTTTTATTATTCCATACAAATTTCAGGAGTGTTTGTTCAATTTCTTTGAAGAACATCATGGGTATCTTTATAGGGACCGCATTGAATCTGTATAAAGCTCTAGGGAGTATTACCATTTTGATAATGTTGATCCTTCCAATCCATGAGCAGGGAATATGTCTCCATTTCCTCAGGTCTTCTTTTATTTCCTGAAGTAACGTTTTGTAGTTTTCTTTGTAGAGATCCTTTACATTCTTTGTCAAACTGATTCCTAGGTATTTGATTTTCTGCGGCGCAATTGTGAATGGGATAGTTTCTTTAATGTCCCTTTCTTCTCTTTCGCTGTTTGCATATAGGAAGGCCATTGACTTTTGGGTATTGATTTTGTACCCTGCTACTCTGCTATAGGAATGTATTATTTCTAGGAGCCTCACGCCACAAAACAAGAAAACCTAGAAGAAATGGACAAATTCCTGAATTCCTATAGCTTCCCAAGTCTGCAACAAGAAGATTTGGAATACCTCAACAAACCTATCTCCATCGAGGAAATAGAATCAGTAATCAAAAGTCTCCCCCAAACACAAAAGCCCAGGTCCAGATGGATTCACCAGTGAATTCTACAAAACCTTTAAAGAGGACCTACTCCCAATTCTTTTTTTAAGCTCTTCCAACAAATTGAAGAAACAAAAACACTCCCAAATAGCTTTTCGAGGCACATATCACCCTGATACCCCAAAGCAGACAAAGATGCCACCAAAAAGGAAAACTACAGACCAATCTCCTGATGAATACAGATGCTAAGATCTTCAACAAAATACTAGCAAATAGAATCCAAAGAGTCATCAAAAAGATTATACACCACTGACCAAGTGGGATTCATCCCGGGAATGCAAGGATGGTTCAACATTCGCAAGTCCAATCAACATAATACATCATATCAACAAAAAGAAAAATAAAAACCATATGATCATATCAATAGATGCAGAGAAGGCATTTGACAAGATCCAACACCCGTTCATGATGAAAGCTCTCCGTAAAATGGGGATTGAAGGAACCTTCCTCAAGATAATCCAGGCCATCTACTACAAGCCCACAGCGAGTATCAGCACTTTCTACAATTATTAGCACACTGTTCAATTCTCTGTCTTACCTAGCCTCTGACTCCCACACATTTGTGATATTTTCCACCTTTGACAAGACCTCCCTGTTCCATGCTTCACCTGACCTTGAATTTTGGTATCATAATATGTACATATATATTTATGTCATGCAAATAAATGCAGTCATTCTATATCTGTCTCTCTCTTTCTGGCTAATTTCACTCACCATGATCCTTTCCATGTCCATCCATTTGTAGCCAAATTTCATAACTTCATTTTTCTGACAGCTGCATAGTATTGCATTGTGTAGGTGTATCAAAGTTTCTTTATTCAGTCATTGATTCTCGGAAGCCCTGGTTGTTTCCAGTTTCGGGCTATTGTGAATAATGCTGCTATGAACATAAAAGTAGGGATGGTGTTTCCTCTGTGTATTTTTGGTTTCCCAGAGTAGATTCCCAGGAGTGGTATGGCTGGGTCAAATGGGAGCTCTATTTCTAGTCTTTGGAGAAATATCCATATTGTTTTCCAGAAAGTCTGTACTAGTCAACATTCCCACCAACAGTGGATGAGAGTCCCTTCCCCCGCCCCCTCGCATCCCCGCCAGCATTTGTTGTTCTTGCTCTTCAGGATATGTGCCAGTCTCTGTGGTGTGAGATGATATCTCATTGTTGTTTTGATTTGCATCTCTCTGATGACTAATGATGATGAGCATTTTTTCATATGCCTTTTGGCCATTCAAACTTCTTTTTTGTCAAAGTTTCTGTTCATTTCTTTCTCCCCTTATTTTTGATGGGATTGGCTGTTTTCTTCTTGTAAAGTTCTACCAGTGCTTGATATATCCTGGATAATTAACCCCTTATCAGATGGGTAGATGCCTATAGTAGAGTAGCAGGGTACAATATCAATATCCATAAGTCGGTGGCTTTCCTATATACAAATAACAAAAGAGAGGAAAGAGACATAATGAAAATGATCCCATTCAAAATTGTGCCACAGAAAATTAAATACCTAGGGAATCAGTTTGATGAAGAATGTAAAGGACCTCTACAGAGAGAACTACAAGACATTACTTCAAGAAATAAAAGAGGACACAAGGAAATGGAAATGCATTCCCTGCTCATGGATCAGGAGAATCAACCTGGTCAAAATGGTAATACTCCCTAGAGCTTTAAACAGATTCAATGCCATCCCTATAAGGATATCTATGACATTCTTCAAAGAAATTGACCAAACACTTCTGAAGCAATCCTTGGGAAAAAGAAGATGGGAGGCATCACCTTTCCCAACTTCAAACTCTACTACGAAGCAGTTGTAATCAAAACAGCATGGTATTGGAATAAAAACAGACCTGTGGACCTACAGAATAGAGTTGAGTATCCTGACAACCAACCTCAAATACAGGAACAGGGATTTTGAACCAGACAATATTAGCACCAGCAGGAGATAGTCATTTCTATTTTAAAAAATAACATCTAAATCAACTCTGTTTCCTGTGTCTTGAAATATGTATGTTATGAGATGATACCTCTTTTTGATATTGATTTCCCTGATAATAAATGATGATAAATACTTTATAAGTTCATTGAAAATCCATGTATCCTGGTTATGGAATGTCTGCCTATCTCATCTCTCAAATTTTTATGAGATTGTTGGTTTTCTTTTGCTGAAGTTTGTTAAAGTTTTGCATTTGATACCAATTTTTATGTTTTCTGCTCTTCTCTCCAGGGAAAATTCTGAAATGCAGAATTTCATGGCTCCAATTCTCAATTATATAATAATGTTTTCAAAATATAGTGTTCAGCAGATATAATTTATTAATACAATATAAACTCATACTAAAACCATGGGTTTTAACTGCATTCAAGGTTTGTATCCTCAAGGATATTTTTCACACTATTAATAGCAATGTAATATTATAGTTTTACATAGCTAAAATTATAGATTTTATAAATTTATAGTTATAATATATAATATAATTATATATAAAATCTATAAAATTATAGATAAAAATATATAAAATACTTAACTTGGATCTTTAAAAATTTAAATGCAAGTATATTTTTAAGCCAATTTACTTATTTTTTTAGCACAGAGCTAAATAATGAGAGCAACTTCATTATTGGATGTTTTTGTTATTATTGAGTATTCACACTGTTATATTTGTTTAAATGTACTTAGTATTATTGCAGGGTGGCATATGAAAATATTTCTCATATGTATATAATGCAGTAATTTAAAACTACACATAATATGATTTGATGATTAGAAAGTTTAAAATCTCTTCACAGTTGAGATGGTTTGGAGAGCCTTTTTCAAAATGTGTTTGAGTCCCTGGCAGAAAGATGTTAAAGTAATTGGGCTGTCATCCATTCATTTCATTTCCTCAGGGAAACAGAGATAGTTGGATGACCTGGTCTACAGTTGAGTGACCTGGTCTAATTGCTTTGTCAGTTACTTCCGCAGACAAATAGACTAATGATATTTGCTAGGAAGAAGAACCATTATATAGCAAATGCCCTTTGCAGTGTATCTGTGGCAGAGATATACTATAGGGAACAGATCCAAAATCTAAAAGGCTTGACCTCATGAAATGCAGTATAAAGTATTTTGGGATATAAAATTAAGATTCCAAAATAATTAAAAAGGAGATTAAATAAATAAAAAGACTCCTTATAGTTAAGCCCAACTTAAACACCTCTAGTTAATAAATATTAGAATCTTATTTAAAAACCGTATTTGTTCTAAAACCAAAGGAAGCAACTCATATTTCCTTTATTCCCCTGAGATACTGATACTCATATCATAGATTCTGATATAAAATTGTATCGATAAAATTTTGATTCTTATAAGTATTATTTGACATTCTGATACAATGTGGTAACATGGACTTAAAATTTCTTTATACCAATTTAGCATTTTCTATTCGATTATAAGAGTAGATAATTTTTCATCAAGATAGTTTTCTCAATTCCCTAAAGCAAGACATTTTCAAATGCTTTAGTCCTTTTCATTTTATTATGAAATATTTAAAGAAAATTTAAGCTCAGCCTTATAATTCATTGGTCACCCCAGAACTATTAAGTGTGTGCATTTTAAGCAGATTTAAATTACATTAATATAATCTATTTAAAAAATCATATATATTCTTCAGAGAACAATGTTGAGGTCAATTGCTGATTTAGTATTGCAGATGGATAATTTCATTAGATGTTTTAATTAAATATCTTTGAATAAAGAGTTCATTACACATTGTATTTGACCTTATAGTCTCAGAAAGCTAAATATCCATTTATTACAAATAGACTTTGGTGACATCTCTTATTGCAGTTCTGGAAATATGTATTATCTTTGTACTTTTAAAGCCAATAACTGATCTTTACTACCTTAGATGCTCTGATGATTGAGTGAACTGAGAAAGGGAGAAGGATACCAGGAGTCAGTTACGGCCGTAAGATGTATTATTAGGTTTGCGGTGAAGGCAGATTGAACACAATGAGTCTCAGAAGATAGCACATAAATCAGGATCGTCTGCCACAATCATAATATAGGAGAGTACTTTTAATGGAACTAATTTCATAGTCTTGGTGAGTCATAAAAAAACTATATTTGAAACGCAGCAATAATAATTAGACATCTGCTAAGTTTTCAGTGTCAATGTTTGCTGGAGAACTAAAAAAATTTAAAATCTGAGTTTAAGACTTTTTTTTCTCAGCTGATAATAAACAAGTTTTCCCTTTTTAATCAGAATATCTTGAGAACCCTTTAAACAACCAAAAAAACATGAGCACTCCAAGAAGGAAATGGAAATGTGAAACTGTTTCCTTTTTAAATTTCTGCTCACTTAAATAATCAAGAGAAATTTCAACTCTGTAAAAATGTAATCATGATTCTTAAATATTCAAATGACTCTAAGTTCTTTTTTAAAGTTTTGTGATAGTCTATAAAAATTTTCTTTTTAAAAGCCAAATTAGAAATTGAATGTCTCAGAAATACTTCTAAGAGATTATCAAGCAAGAGTGGAAAGAAACATCTTTGCTGAAGTCAATACAGAACACTTTAAGCTAAATGCTTTCTGAAGGTTTTAAAAGTGTGAAAAGTGTGTGTGTGTGTGTGTGTGTGTGCTAAGAACAGTTTTTTTTTAATTCATTGCTTTGAAAAATAAATAAAATGGGCTTTTCTGAATTATACTCAAGTAATGATGTCATGAATTAGAATTCTATGAAGGATAATTTTCTTTGCCCAATTATGAGCAATTGCCATTTAATTTTAGTTGCATGTTTTGATTTATTTTTATGTGTGTATATATTTAATGAAACATATTTAATGAAAGTAAAAGATATACTCTGTAGTAGTTTAAAAAAATTTTGAGAACTAAAGAGTATTTCTTTATGTCCAATAAAAATTGTGGGTGAAAAAAATTGTATAAGAATAATGTGGATTGGGCTGCCAGTGATTTCTGAAATGTTTTCAAAGCACACTATAGCTGTTGAGATCACATTCTTACGACTACAGTCCTAAAAGATATGTGAATCTTTGTTCTCTTACAAAGATGCCCAGGAAGGTAATTAAAATGAGAGAAGTGAACCATGACAGACAGGTAAAGCTCTGAATATTCTTTAATGGCTACTCATTGTCAGCTGATGATAGTCGTGCATAACAATAGTCAACTAGAGTTCTGATAGGGGATTGCATAACCATAGTCCACTATAGTTCTGAGAGAGGAAGAATCTTCTCTTTACAATCACTTATAAATCACCACTGATATGGCTATTTTCTCAATTTTACTACTGGCTAAACAAATTATGAAAGTGGTTTATGTGTAGTCCAGGAGCTATTTCTGTATTTAACATAGGGAGCCGATATTCTATGGCTCAACAAAGTTATGGAACCCAGAAATATAAGCACCTGTAATTAACTTGTTTTCCTGAAGTAATATATTCACTGGATTTTAATGATGTAATTATATTTAATTTTGTAAATGTGTTACTCATTGATCCATAAAATAATACAATGAAGAATATAACTGGCTAAGTTATAAAACTTGTTTACATGGTCTACCAAGTGTTAAATGTCATTTTTATAAAGATTCATAACAAGCTAATTTAAAATTTTATACTGGTAAAAATGTTTTTAGTAATTAGCTTTATATACCATGATATATAACTTAAGCATAAGAAAATGTGAGGGTGAGACTAAGGTGATCAAAAAGAAAAACATGATTTAGAGCATTCCTGTGCTTCAATCAAAAGAATGTAAATAACCTGATGTAAACACAGATGCCTCTGGGATTACATCATGGAAAATGCAAAGTAATGAGGAGTTGGTGAGGAGAGAGATGGGGTAGCCTAGATGTAACTTAAATACATTAGTGAAGGGTGTTGGGTACCTTTACCTTAGAGATAAGATAACTGTATACTCCATACCATGAGCATTAGCACATTGTAAACATGTGACTCAAACACAATAATTAATATGAAAAATAGTGAGTATCAGGAAGATTCCTGTCACTCAAGGTTTTCCAGATGTGGTGCAGTGCCTGGCTGCATTGGCAAGTGGCAGGCAGGAGACAGGCTTGTCTATACCCAGGGCTCTGCCCCATGGGCCCTGGATGGTTGATGGTCTGACATAGAAAAAGACCGGGCCCCCTGGAATGAACCCAGAGCCACGGCAGAGCCTGGCAAGCTACCTGTGGTCTATTTGATATGCAAAAAACAGTAACTGGTGTCTGCTCGAGCAAATCGACGTACAACAGGAAGACAAGTGATATAAGTGATGGAGAAGATTGGGCAGTGTGATGGGAGGGTAATTTGACACTAGTAGAGGGATTGCTGACTCTGGTAGTGTGTATGGAGTTAAAAACGAAGCTATCAGAAAGAGTATTTGCAAATCATGATGCTTAAATAATCTTTCATTTCTTGAAAAGAAAGAAAATAAAGCCAGAACCTAACAGAAACATCACTGAGAAAATATACTAGAGAAAAGATATCATTTTTCTGAGGATGCATACAAGTCTCTGTGTCAAGGTAATTTGCTGTGGTGCACATAGAGCTACAGCCAAGTTCAGAGACGAGGAGTGATTCAACCAGAAGTACAGGGGAGGGGAGGTAGAGAAGGAAAGAGAAAAAGTACCCACAACCGGACACAAGCGAACTTCAACTCCTATACTATAATGTTAGCCTGTTTTAACATTTATTTTTTTAATAAGTGCTTTCTGAAAAACCATATGGTTCAATTCCTGAATTTTTAACAGATTGTTTTTAAAAAAGATAAACTGTTATACTCTCTCTGGCAGCGTGACAGAGGAGTGGCAAATGCTGGGATATTTTCGTAAAGACTTGTAGCCCAAACTCAGGGTAAAGAGGCTTGGGTATAATGTTAACTAACATGGACATGGAAGAATGCTTAGGGAATATTATAAAAACAATATAAAGGAAGATTGAGAAAGTGAGCAAGGGTTTAGAGGGCCTTTTTTGTGGTTGTTCTTTAGTTTATTTATTTATTTATTTATTTATTTATTTATTTATTTATTTATTTATTTGCATTTTTGGGTCGCACCCAGCAATTCTCAGTGGTTTCTCCTGGTTCTGCACTCAGGAATTACTCCTGGTGGTGCTCAGGAGACCATAAGGGATGCCGGGATTGAACCTTGGCCGGCATGGGCTGGCTGTGTGCAAGGCAAACGCCTTATCCGCTGGGCTATCGCTCTGGCCCCATTGTTTAGTTTTTTGGAGATGGTAGTGAGCAAGCAAAAAGTAAAGCAATCAGGGGTCAGAGATATAGTGCAGAGTTTAGCGTGCTTGTCCTGCATGCAAAAGAACTGGGTTCAATCCCAGTACAGTATTTGGTTCCATGAGCACACCTAGCATGTAACTTCACAAAGTCCATTTGTCTTTGGATCAAAGTGCTAATAAATTTCTAGAAATTTTTGAGGGTAAAAAAGGCAAAAAATTGGGATTGATGTTTTAAGGAGCAATTTAAGCATTCTAACCATTTGACAAACAAAGCTAGAAGATCAAGACATTGAATCACTCTTTCAGAATAATGTGCATATTTTAAATGCAGGAGAAATATAAAGGTATTTTGGGGTGAAAGAAGAAAGTAATATAGAAAACAATGTCAAGGTTACTGGAATAGTATAGTTTACTCTGTTGAACCCAACATTTTTATTAGGAATTTAGGAGATAAAAAATCAGTTCCAAAATGAGTTATTTCCAATGTGATATAGCATTTGAAAATGCAGGAACTAATAGGCCCTTCTAATTAAAAAGTACATGATTAATATCTAGAAAGACAGGAAAAAATTTGCCAACTGAGAACATTTCTTTCTTTTTATATGCTGAATATCTCTTTAGCTTCCTTAGTGATAAAATAAATTTACTGATTGCTAATTTATAATCTATAATTTATAATATAGTTAGTATTACTCTCTTCAAGAAATCCTAATGTTTTAGCCTTATTTGAGATCTAAAAGAATTAAGTGAATCAGTCATATAATTTATTGATGGACTCTAAAAAGTGTAATGAAATGAAATTTCATTTACTACTCTGTTAGTGAACAGTCATGGTTTATTGTAAGGTTGGGTATTAACTCAAAGACAAATGTTTCACATCTTTCATAAGCAAAAAAAGTACAATCATCAAATGTAAAAGTACAGTAAAAGGTACAGTGATGTAAATTCTTTTATTATGATGTCACTTCTATTGCTGATTCCTTTTGGAAATTCTGTTTAATTTATAATTTCATTTATACTTAGAAATATGTTTCTTTTATCATACAAATATTACAGTCAGGATAAATATTACTTTAAAAATAATGATATCCAAAGTAGGCTTTGATAAGAGTAAAATGCTTTAGCTATCTTTTTGAAATCATGTCTGTGAAAACAGTGTTGGAGGGATGCAGTTTAAAAGGAGGCCACATTCACTGTTCATGAAAATGTAGGCGACAACAGCTTCTGTGGGAAACAGTTAAATTTTTTCTAAAAAACAGTAAGGATGGAGTTTCCATCTGAGTCATTGATTCCATTTCTTAGCATCTGCCTCTAAATTCACAGACTTTTGCTTTAAAACATATTCACACCTATCTTTTATTGCAGCATTAGGTACATAAGGAAAGAAATGGAAACAATTTAATGACCAGTTATAGATGAATGGATAAAGACGTTGTTGTGTATATACACAATGAACTACTATGCAACTAGAAGGAAAGATACATCTTGTGTTACATTACAATATGGATGGAATGGGTAGGTCAGTATTGATTAAAATAAGTTAGACTTTTGGAGAATAATGGCATAAAATTGAGAATGGTGTTTTAAGTAACAAGTTAAGTTTAAGCATTCTAACCATTTTGAGAAACAGGCCAGAATACTCCAAACAGTGAAACATGCTTTCAGAATAATGTGCTTATTTAAATTCAGGAGAAATATGAATGTATTTTAGAGTGAAAGAAGAAAGCAGTGTAGAAAGTAATGTTAAGGTGACTGGAATAGTATATTTTACTGTGTTGAATTTAACGTTTTAGCTAACAAATCAGAGAGGGAGATAACCAAATAATCTCATGTATATGTGATATGTAGGGAAAAAAAATCAAGCAAATAACCAGTATCAAATGATGACAAACCATGCACTTGGATAAAAAAGCCTCAGGTTACTAAACACTGAGAGAAGGGAGGGAAAAAAATGGGGGGAAAGCAGTGGCATAGGAACAACGTTTGATGGTCTTTGGAACTTGGTAGTAGAACAGTGTTTTATCTTTCTCTTTAAAAATCCATATAAATATTCTGTTACCAAAACGTATATTTTTTAAAGAAAGAAATCATGTTTTTTAAACATTTGAATAACTCATATCCAAGTGATTATATATGTACATTATGTATAAAATATATCTATATTTACATATATTGTACAAATAATATAGTATATTATATACATAATAGATGTGTACACATGTGCATATATACACAATATACATAGATATAATATATTTATGTGTATACATGCATAATATACATACTACATACATATATGTCTATACATACTACATACATTTATGTATATACGTACCATATATGTTGTATGTATATGTGTATATAATGGACTACTATGCCAAAAACAGTAACAATAATGGAGCTCATTCCCAATGAATAGAGAGGTTACTGGCATCAGTTCAAGCAAATCGATGAACAAAAGGAAGACAAGTGATGCAAGTGATGTATTTATATGCATATAAGTATATAATGACTACTATATAAATGTAAGAAAAGATAAAATCATGCAATTTGATGCTACATGGACAGACATGGAGAGTGTCATACTGAGTAGAGTTAGTCAAGAGAGAGATAGATGCAAAATGATCTCTCATATGTGAGATAAAAAGAATCAAAGTAGGAGAACAAATGCCGAGAGCAACAGAAACAGATATTTGAGAACTAATCTTCAATTGAAATGTTAGCATGCAGATGGGGTGTTTGGGTGTGTGGATGTGGTGGTGAGAGGGCATATTATACTTTGGGGTACACTTGAGCAAGGACATAGCGAACTGGTCACTCTAGAGGAGGAAGGTAGTAAAGTATTAATCTGGGAAACTTGTAGGTAACAGTATTGTAAACTGCAGTCTATTTTTTTTTAAAAAGAGCTTTTCATAGAAGCAGGTTGGTGAGTGTGAAAGAAACTTGGGACACTGTAGAATTAAAAAAACACTCCTGGAAGTTTTTGCAAGCTTCAGTGCCAGTGATATACAAACTTTGGAAATATCAGGACATGACAGGGGATATGGTAGTACTTTCTAAGATTTATCTCATTGAAACTTGCCTTCTTATCATTATATACATATGTAATACACTATCTTTGACTATGGACCTCATAACTGTGGATCTGGTGATTTTATTTAATGAATAGAATGTGGCAAAACAATATTGTAGTGTTCTAAACATGAAACAGAAACATTTGCCTCCATGTTATCCTCTTACCATTTTACTTGCTTTCCCTGACTGTTGCCAGCTGTTATATTGTGGGATTCTCTATGAAGAGTTTTATCACGATCACGATCACTATCTTCCGTTGATCATCTATTTGCTAGAGCGGGCACCAGTAATATCTCCATATGTCCTGTCTCATGCCAGTAGAGCCAGGGGCATCGGCTTGCTACAGGAACATAAAGAGCCTCAAACCATTATATTAGGTCATGGGACCTAATGTAATTGTTACTGGAATTTGGCATATCAAATACAACACGAGCAGCTTGCCAGGCTTGCCGAGCGGGAGGCAAACTCTTTTAAACATCTCCAAATAAAGCATTTGTTGATGAACCGCCCGGCTGAAAGCAGCTGCGCAAGCCGGGCTGTGATGAGCTGGTCTGCTGGGTGGAGTTCTGACGAGAGGGAAGTCCAAAAGTGGAAAATGGCGGTGCCCGTGGAGTGAGGGGGTGGTCTGACTTGTTGTGAGGCTCTGCCGAGGTGGTGGGCCAGGGCTAGAACCCACCATGCCTCCCGATTGCCTCATGAAGCGGCTGTGCACAGGGAGAGCAAGGAACAGCTCTGCCCCATGTCTGAGAGACTCTGGACCAGCATACCTGGACCGGATTGAGGAAAAAGCTGCTTCAGGGTGGGTGTCGATGATCCGGGCTGTGATGGGCTGGTCTGCTGGGTGGAGTTCTGACGAGAGGGAAGTCCAAATGTGGAAAATGGTGGCGACCGTGGAGTGAGAGTGGTGGTCTGGCTTGTTGTGAGGCTCTGCCGGAGGTGATGGGCCAGGGCTAGAACCCGCCATGCCTCCCGACTGCCTCATGAACGGCTGTGCACAGGGGAGCAAGGAACAACTCTGCCCCATGTCTGAGAGACTCTGGACCGTTGATCTATCTATCTATCTATCTATCTATCTATCTATCTATCTATCTATCTATCTACTATCATCTATCTATCTATTATCTATCATCATCTATTATCATCATATCTATCTATCATCATCATATCTATCTATCTATCTGTCTATCCGTCTGTCCGTCTGTCCGCCTGTCCGTCTGTCTGTCTGTCTGTCTGTCTGTCTGTCTGTCTGTCTGTCTGTCTGTCTATCATGATCAGCTGATCATGAGGTGCCCGTGAGGGAAGGCACATTCTAGCCCCTGTCCCACCAACCCAATAGAGCCTCACAAGAAGCCAGAGGAACCCCCACACCATTAGGGTCGCCATTTTCAGCATCTGGAATCCACAGCTCATCAGAGCTCCACCCAAGAGAAAAGCCAATCTCTTCCCGGTTCATCAGTAAATGCACGAGATGAAAGCCTACTACTGAGAGTACACTACCCTCATGGCAGAGCCTGGCAAGCTACCAATGTCGTATTTGATATGCCAAAACCAGTACCAAGTATACACCTCATTCCCATGACCCGAAGGAATGGTCTGAGGCTCTTCGTATTCCTGGAGCTAGCAGATGCCCTTGAGCTATACTAGCATGCAAAGGGAGGATGTATGGAGATATTATTGGTGTCCCTCTCGAGCAAATTGATGAATGGGAAGACAAGTGATACAAGTGATCTATATTTACTGAGATAATGGATTATGATGCTGAACACCTGTTGCAGGACACCTAAAAGCCTAGGCCTCTGCCTCTGCCCTGGATTGCCTCCCTGCAGGTCACTTCATAGATAGGGGATAGTCTGAATGTGGCAGTCTTATCTGACCATGTATTCTGTACTGGCTGGTATAAATATTCTCTCATGCTACCACAATCATCGTGGGACTAGCTAGATCTTACCAGCATATTTGCCTGGCCACGTTGGATCTCTAAGTAATTAGCCCAGAGAGAAATGCTGTTTGCCTCCATGCAAGCAAGCATGGCTCCCTGATAACTCAAAGGCAACTAAAATACAAAACTACCATGAAGTAGACGAGACTCTTGTGAAGGCTTGGAGAAATATTTAACTGGCATTAGTATTAGTCTTTGGTACAGAGATATGCCATCTCAGAAACCCCCCTTCTCTACCTTATAAAGGCAATTCCAGGCAGATTTTGGCTCAAGACATTAGGTGAGGTGCTGGGAGAAATTACCTGAGGGCATTTGATCTTTCCTGCCAGGGGAAGTTACATTTAGCTTATAGCTTCTCCCAGCTCTGCTAGGAGGCTTTGAATTAGCTCTGGGTCCTTGTAAACAGCCCGATGGTCTCCTGAAGTTGCTACATTTCTATAAAGCTATTTTACTGTTTTCATCTCTAGATAGCCCAGCCCATTCTGGGCTGGGCTGGGGAGTTTGGGGAATTTCTAGCTATAAAATAAGCTGTAAGAAGAAAGAATCTCTCTCTTTTTTTCCCCTTTTGCCATTTCGGCTTCCCTTGGTGTTTTGCTTCTCTGTCCTCTCCATTCTCTGTTGGGCCTCAACACGTGGTGGCAGCCATCTTGGCCTACACCTGGCTGGGGCCTAGCTGGGAACCCAGAGTCCGGAGATTTTCCCTGCTCTTGGATTGTATATTGGAACCTGTGATAGTAAAGCCCTTTTAAAACTGCATTGGATTCCTGAGTCTTCATCTATTCCCAGCCTGCTTCGGAGCTAGAAGGGAACTCCGCTTCCTGACACTGTCAGGGACCCTGGCGGTGCTCCCCAACAAACACCCAATAAAATTTCTTTAGTATAAGATTTCTGAACTGGGTTCAGAGAGATAATACAACCAGAAGGCTTTTGTGCTACATGCTTGGCCAACCAGTTTCTATCCCTAGCTCTCCATATGGTCTTCAGAGCTCAGTCAAGAATGATCCCTGAATATAGAATCAGGAGTAAGCTCAGGCACAGTCAGGTGTGCACCCTCAGTAAAAGTTGCTAAACAAATAAAAGTCCCTGGTAGGACTTAATTGCATTTAAAAAACATTAATGTATTATGTACTCTCTCCTAAAATCTTACTGTTCCAGTTGAGATATGGCTCCTTAATCTAATCAAATTTATAATGTTCCTTCCACCAAAATTTGGAGATCTTATGACTAAAACCAAAATATGTGTGTGATTTCAAGAGTGGCTATAAAAGCAATAGAATTTCTACCTGGTTCTTTAGAAAAAACATCCATGATGTGAGGAAACAAAGCTAAGTGAACTGTGTCATTTCAAGTATAGGTTATTTCCTAGAGAAAAAGGTGAATTGATAAAGCAAAGCCAAACCAGGAGCTTAGATTAAGAATTCAAAAGTCACAAAGAATAACTCTCAGAGACATAATTTGGTTTAATCAAAAAAATACATTTAAAAAATTTCTAGAACAATGCCTGCTATATGTCTTCTGTTTTACATCCTTTAAACAGGAAGTTACCAAAGAGTATAAAACAATTTTAAGATATTCATAGGATAGATAGCTACAGTTCCAAAGTTTTCAGATGGGGAGAAATGATACTGAACTATCTGTGTTCTTTGATAATCAAACCTAAAGTGCACTATTTAGTGTCTTGTGGCATATAATTCAAATATCAAATGTAAAATGTCCATCTAAAGTAAATAGGATGTAATAATCCAATGTTAAATAACTAATTAAATAAATTATTTTTTGTGCTTGAATCTTATTTAGATAGTAAGACCCTTATTTTTAGTTGATGGATAATTAGGTGAATTGAAAATACATTTATTCTGAAAAGAAGAAATACACTTGAAGTGCCAAAAAGCAGATGGTGGGAGATTGTATCTCTAAAAATTTTTAGAATGTATTTCTTGCTATATAGTTTTTCTTACAGCATGTTCTTATATTCCTCCCAGTGAGGAATAGAGAATCTGCTCTACTTTTCCTTTTGTTTCCCTTGTAACAATGGTAGAAGGGATGCATATGACTTTTGATTATAGATTATATAACACAAACAAGTTTCTGCCTCTCCTGAAATGATTTTTCTCAGAATTCAAATAAAATTGACTCAAGGATTTTTTTATAAAGTAAGTGTGTGTGCGTGTGTGTGTGTGTGTGTGTGTGTGTGTGTGTTTGTGTGTGTTTGTGTGTGTGTAGTGTTGCAGGACAATTAAAAGCCTCTGCATCTGCCCTGGATTGCTTCCTTCAGGTCACTTTGTAGATAGGGGGTAGTTTAAATGTGGCAGTTTATCTCTCCATGTATTCTGTACTGGCTGGTATAAATATTCTCTCATGCTACCACAATCATAGTGGGACTAGCTTGATCTTACCAGCATATTTGCCTGGTCACGTTGGTTCTCTAAGTAATTAGACCAGAGAGAAATGTTGTTTGCCTCCAAGCAAGCAAGCATGGCTCTCTGATAACTCAAAGGTAACTAAAATACAAAACTATCATGAAGTAGACGAAACTCTTATGAAGACTTGGGGAAATATTTAACTGGCATTAGTATTAGTCTTTGGTACAGAGACATACCATCTCAGAAACCCCCTTCTCTACTTTAAAAAGGCATTTCAAGGCAGATCTTGGCTCAAGACATTATCAAGGTTCTAGGAGAAATTACCTGAGGGCATTTGACCCTCCCTGCCAGGGAAGTTAAATTTAGCTTACAGCTCCTCCCAGCTCTGCTTGGAGACTTTGAATTAGCTCTGGGTCCTTGTAAACAGCCAGAAGGCCTCCTGAAGTTGCTACATTTCTATAGAGCTGTTTTCCTGTTTTCAACTCTAGATAGCCCAGCCCAGAATGGGCCAGCTGGGAAGTTTGGGCGGATTTCTAGGTATAAAATAAGCTGCAAGAAGAAAAGAAGCGCCTCTTTTCCTTTTTTTTTCCCTTTTGCCCTCTTTTCCTCTTTTGCTATTTGGGCTTCCCTTGGCATTTTGCTTCTCCGTCCCTCTCCATTCTCTGTTGGGCCTCAACACATGGTGGCAGCCATCTTGGCTACACGTGGCTGGGGCCTAGCGTCCAGAGTCCAGAGGTTTTCCCTGCTCTTGGATATTTTATTGTATATCGGAACCTGTGATAGTAAAGCCCTTTTAAAACTGCATCGGATTCCTGAATTTTCATCCGTCCCCGCCAGCTTCAGAGGTAGAACGGAACTCGCTTTCCTAGCACTGTTGGGGACCCCTGGCGGCGCCCCCGACAATGTAGAACTTTCAGATTACTTGAGCTCCCAGAGTTTGTCTCCAATATATTAGTTTCCCTAAATGCCAGAAAATGTGAAGAAAATATAAACAAAAAAAAATATACAAGCTGCCTTCACTTTTGCCCTTTCTGAATATTTGCCTAGCAGAGTTTATCAGCATATTATAAAGGTTTTATGGCAGCAAATTTGACAAGGTTTGCTTTCTAACTATGGGGACTGGAATGAATGCCTTGTTTCATTGCGATGGCTCAACAACCATGTCTATAACAAAACTATTTTTGAAGTATCCAAAAGTAAAGATCTTTGAAACTAGACTTTACACCTCTTTAATCATACTTTAGCCATCTGTCTTAAATTTCTAGATAACTGAATCAGTAATTACCAAGACAATCATCTTAATCACTTTACTCTCACCACTTAATCAATTTGGGGTGACTTCCATAATATATTCACCTAAGTGCACAAAATATATAGTTAAGCCTGATGAACATGAGGCACTTCACCTACTGAGAACTTTAAAGACATAACCATACACATTAAACATTACTAAATACATTTTAGATAAACACTTGTAGAAAAAGTGATGAGGAACCAGAAGATCTATGTTTAACTTAAGCTCAAGGATACAATAGTTTCTTATATACGAACTCTAAACATTAGATAGAGGTTGTAAATTAAATATCCTTATAATGCCCAACCTTGAAAGTTTGGGAGAACATTTTGTTTGAAAAGATAATTTATCTCAAGAAATAAATTAATTGATAGGACCAGAGAGAATACAACAGGTAAGACACTCTCGCCTTGCATGTGGCCAACCTAGGTCAGATCCTCAGCACCAGTTGTAGTCCCCCAAGGTTGCCAGGATTAATCCCTGAGTGCAGAGCCAGGAGGAATTCTGAGCATAACTGGGTGTTTAAAAAAAGTTAAATAACATTTTTTATTTAAAAAAAGTTAAATAAAAATATGATGTTTTTCTCCTGGAGTCTCAAAAACTCTTTTTTTTTTTGTATCACACCTGACGATGCTGTGATTACTCCTGGCTCTGCACTCAGGAATCAATTGTGAAGGTGCTCAGGGAGCAATATGAGATGCTTAAGACCAAACCCAGGTTGGCAGAGTGCAAGTGAAGCATCCTATCCACCATAAGATAGCTCTGGCCGCCTCCCCCTTTTTTTTTTTTTGTCTCTAAGTTTTTTGGGACAGTCAGGTGCAAGGCAAATGTTCTGCTTACTGACTGAACACTAATTCAAGGTACTAGTCTTTTTCTTTCTTTCTTTCTCCTTTTTTTTTTTTTTTTTAGTGACGCAAAAGTACTTTTATTAAAAGAAATGTGGAGAGACAGGAGGAGATAAAGAGAGTGGTGGGAAGAGGGGTGTCAGGAGAGAACAGTGTTATCCATGGTGGAAAAAAACCCAAGAGAGCAAGAGGGTATTCAAGATAGAATCATGGGCTTAGAAAAAAAAAATGCCTCAAGTGGCATTTTTTGAGAAGGTTATTTGCAAATCTTCCAAATTGTCTGACCTGGAGTTCTCTGCATATAAAAAAAATTAATCTGGGCATTGTGGTGTGGTGTTGATGGTGCTTTCTATTCTCACCAAGATCTTTAGATTCTCCTTCAACCTCTCCTTTTCTGAAGGGCCCATCCTCGGACTTTGGAGGTACTTCAGCTTCTCCAAATCCAAAGAGCTCTGGATTTGCATTCCAAAGGATCCTGGTCATCATGCCTTTGGGCTACTTCAGGGTTTAGCAATTTCTTCCTAAATTTCTTCTTCAGTTTCTCTGTTGTTTGACCTACAGTTCAGTTTTTGGATTGCCCCCAGGTAATCCCCCGCACTCCATATGGTCCCATGAGCCTACTAGGAGTGAACCCTGAACATAGAGCCCTGTATGCCTTGATTACTGCCAGGTGTGATCCCCCTTCCGTCCCCCTTTTTTTTTACTTTCCTAAAGCTCAGTACACCTACACCGCCTGCAACATTTCTTCTGTAAGGGCACATGATAAGTGAAGGTCTGACTTCTGTAATTTCATCATGCTGAAGAAGATAGAGTGTTTCCTGTGTAAAGTTTAAAATCTCACGCTAACACAATATTAACAGGACCAGGCAATAGTTTCTAGGATTTCAGAGTTGTCATTTGTAAAGTGAAATTTGATAAAGTAGGTAACTAACACATTAGGCCCTAAGGAGGGCAACATGATTCTATTTATAGCTTGCTTTATCTCCAGGAGTGATCCTTGAGTACAGAGACCCAGTAAGCCCTGAAAACCACTGGGTGTGACACCTCTACCCTTTCCCTTCCCATAAAAAAGAAAGGAAAAATAATTTTGATCTTATTCCATATTTCTTTGATACGAGAAACTGTTCATTTTGGTGTAGTTCAATTTGTTTTACTGTATTTTGGGGTATAATAGCTAAGAAATTATTGTTAACTTTAATGTCAAACTTTTCTGCTGTACTTTCTGCTTTGGATTTTTATCATTTTAATACCTAAAGTTAGATTTTGACTATTCAAGATTTTTTGGGAATATATTTACATTCCCAAAGAGAAAAAAATGAATTTTTCTATTTCTGCTATGAATGCCACTAGGATTTTGTAAGAGATTGTGTTTAAATCACATTGACATTTAGAATATTATCTTTGGGGACTACTCATTGTTAATAAATAGAAATGTAATTAAATTTTATATTCTACTGTCAGTGAAGTGAACACAGAGGGAGTCTGGGACTGGACTGGTTAAAGTCTGCACATGGTTTCTACAGAGCATGGTTACCCTGGTCCTTACTAGAATATTCTATGAAGAAAGGATTTGGGGCTTTTATAATCATCTGCATTTAAAATATTATTATATTGAATTTATTTTAATATAATGAACAATTGTTCCTGTTGAATTTTATCCTTAGGCAGTCTGGGTCTTGTTCTTAAATCTAGGCTGGTTCATTTAAAGTCCAGTATAGCAATAATGTATATGTGAAACCATCATTAATGGTATTGTAAAGCATAGTACCTCAATCAATAAAATAGTGGTTTTCAAAGAACAGTATTAATAAAAAAATAAAGTCTAGGGCCGGGCTTGTTTAGGACAATTTCTTTTCTCACATCTTAGTTCAAAAGTTTCCTTCAACTCATTGTCAAGAAGAGGAGATGTCCTTGTTCAAGCCTCCTCCACGCCACGAGTGCCAACACTCCCACCCTGATCTTGATGGGGAGGGGGCAGGGCAGCTTGCTGCAAGCCTGTGCTCCACTGATCAGCAGTACCTGATAACTGACCATAAGTGAAGGCCACTGGAGACTGGGCATTGGCGTTTCTATCTGCTTGCATATGACATTCCTCCTTAAAGAGTGTGCCCCACTTAATAAAAAATACTGGGTAACACAGCCCTACACAGGGACCTCCAGTAGGCAGTAGTGAAGGTAGATGTGCCAGGCCCTGCCAGATAGTGTCCGCCCAAGGGGAGTTGGGGCCATCTTCGGCCACCGCCTATTTTAGTTCTTTTAAGTCAGGGCTCCCAAGGATACCAGGCAGCTGGTCTGGCCCCCGGGATTGAGATTAACTGGAAAAACTGTATAACCAGGGGGATTCTGCAGGGGGCTTCTAGTCGGGACCCCCCCAAGGATTCTCCATAATAGGGGCAGAAGGGATGATGGGGGATGTTTTCTGGGTCTCCAAAATCTCATTTTCCATATCCTGACTGAGGAAAGCAAATCTTCAGTGGCCACTTGTTTGGCCTCAAGAGGCTCAGAAGGAGTGGGCGCAGGGAGGGTGCCAACCTCCGTCTTCCCTGAAGCAGGCCTTAAGGGCCCTGAGAGTGGTATATAATGCAGGAGGGGGCCTCTCCCCAGATATCGCCACCTGTCCTGAAGTATGTTTTCCAACCTTTCCCATGTGTCCCAGGAGAAAAGGTCTCCAGTGGGGACAAGGGGGCCTTCTCTAAGATAGTTTCCAAAAAATTTAGATCACCTGTTCTCTGAAAAAAAATGAGGCCACAGCTTTTCAAGAGATACTGGAAGGCCTACAAGGCTGGATGGCTGATCCTCTTGCTGAACTGCCCATCATCAGATCAGACGGACAGGAATTGCTAGTGGTAAAGAGGGAGTGGAAAGAAAATGAACCAGAGACCCTTCTGCCCTGAACCTAGACAAGTGAAAAGACAGACAAGAAAGCAAAGAAAGGGAACAAAGGAAAAGAGAGAGAGAGAGGGGGAGAGCAGCTCGGGATATAACGAAGTCCTTGACATTGGGCCACATGTATAAACCCCATGCCCGGTTGCCTCTGCCTGGGGACAAAACCCTCGGAGGCAAGAGCCCTTAAGCTCTTGCAGACTTCACAAAACCACAGGACAGAGCCCAATCAGACCCCATAGCTGAAGCTCCCCTTCACACACTCCTCGTTCAGAAGACAGAATAAAGTGGAAGACTGAGACAGACCTAAGAAAGCCTATGTTGGGCCAGACATAGGAGCCAGAGCCTGGGACACATTAAATTCTTTCCCAAGTTGAGGAATTGCTAACCAAGCACCCCCAATCAAAAGGAAGATTGGGTTCGGGGCAAGTATCGAGGTCTTACCTAGCCTGGTGTTAGGACAATGCTGCCCCATGTTGGGCAACAGATGTCAGGGCCCTGGCCAGCAGCCCCCGCACAAAAGAAGGGAGACTTAGGATCTTGCCGGACTTCATCCCTACAAAAGAAGAGGGAAGGGCTGGGAGAACTCCTGCTTTGCCGCTGCTGCAGAAAGGAAAAGGAAGACACCAACGCAGAGGGGGTTCTGGAGAGTAGTTCCCGTTTTATTGAGCACAGCCAAGGCCTTTTATACAGTTCCTGGGTAGAGGGGATACAGGCACAGTTGTGCAGCACCTGCAAACTCCCTGGCCACAGAGTAGCAGTGATGCAGGTGGGCCCCACGGGTGGCTTACGAGGAGGTGGGAAAGGGAGAGAGATGGTCACTTTCTCCCTAGCCGCCTCTGCCAGCCGGACCCGCTGGGCAGGCTAAGGACTGATAAAGTCTGTGATGAGCTCCCTGCGGCGTGAGCCTGAGCCCCACCAGCCCCACGAGGTGGCCATCAAGCCACACCTGATGTCCCCTTGATCTCTAGGCACGGGAGTTGATCCCCACCACCCAAGATTTCTCGGGAGCCACAGACTCAGGCTAGAGCGAGGAATTGCTCTTTGCAGGAAAGTCAGTCCCAGGCCTTACCCAGGGTTTTCTCAGGGTTCTTGTCTTCCTCTCAGAAAAAGAATTTTTAGGAGTTGACGATTAATGAAGTAAAACAGGTTTTATTAAGGAGGTTTTAGGAAAGGGAAGGAGGAGGGAAAGTAAGAGAGAGAGAGAGTACACATCTCGAGAGGGGAGATGCAGGGGCACATATCTAATAATCTTTTTTCACTTCTATATTGAACTTTTTGATGAAAAAAGATTATTATTAGATGTTTAAGAAAAAAAAATCTTAGTAATCTCTTATTAAGAAATAGCTGTTATACAAATGACCTTTATTATTCTATGTCTTTTAATATCCTAAATTTATAGAGAAGAACCACTTTCTTTGCAATTTTAATGTTTAGCTTGCTACTTTTTAAGATGCCTGAACTTTGGTTTAGTCACTGACTCTTTGTCTATGAGTACAAAATATTGGCATATCTCTATGTAGGACTATTTGAGAGGCCAATAAATGTGTATATGAGAAAAAACACAAAAATGGTGCATTCAAGAGATATGAGAAAAATTAATGTTATTTCAATATTTTTGGTAATTTTGTATTTCCAAGCACAGTGGTCTGTCTAGTACTCTTTCCTTCTACATCCTTGAAATCTAATATAAACAAAATGGGGAATGGGAGCTTTCTCCTTACTGCCTTTAGATATAACATCAAAGAGCTGAAAAAGAATGAATGAATTGACTTTTTGATCTTTCAAGATTATCACAATATTCTAGAAAAGACTTAATTTTCATTTTGTACAGTGATATTCAGTTCTATATTGCTGCTCCTATCTGCTTAGACAAGATTTATTTGTTAGCTGGTTTTTAATTCCAAAATCTTTGCCTTAGACTCCCAGTATCAAATATTAGAGAATCCGGAGTTTAGAATATACATTAGATATAATGGGGAACATTTTGAAGACACAAAAAATAGCTCCTATTACATTGAAATTAGCTGTTAAAAATAAGAGAAAATATAACTGGCTTTTATTAGTAGTGGTTTTTAGAAATTAGAAAGGGTGCTATTCTCTATACAGAATTCTGGAGAGAAGTAAGACAGAAAGTTCAACAGAAAGCAGTGAAAAAATAGGGGAGATCCAACTTCTTTTTAACACACTGTCAAACTGCCCTCCAGGATGCCTGACTGTGACGCTGTATTGAGGGAAAACCAGAGTCTAGCATATCTGAGAGCAGCTCCCTGAAATTTTATTTGAAGCCTTGA
Organism: Cryptotis parvus; assembly: GCA_021461705.1. Lineage (NCBI taxonomy): Eukaryota > Metazoa > Chordata > Mammalia > Eulipotyphla > Soricidae > Cryptotis > Cryptotis parvus. Next base: position 13,794 of record JAJIBD010025985.1, on the reverse strand, counting down.
GAATGGACTCAGAAATGACTAAAAACACTGGATGCCTAGAGGAAAACTTACAGCATACTGCTTCTGACAACAGGAGGTTGGGGGGGCTACAGTCAACAACTGTGTTTTTTTGCTTGATCAGATAAACTTAAACCAACGCATTTGGGGGAAAAAGGAGTAACTCAGCAGAATCCAGGAATGGCAGAAAACTGTCCTGGGTTAAATTTGAGATATTGTATATACAAATGGACAAGCTAAACCATACATAAAAATAGAACTCTGAGCCATAGTCTCTGCAGCTAAGTCAAGATGCCAAACGGTACTCTTTGTAGCAGTCTTTACACAAAGTCAGTACTGGGTTAATGAATGCCAGCATTCCTAGTTTTTGCACCCTTTCCTCAACCTTGCTCCAAATCTGAAGAAGACAAGTATTTCACCTATATGCGAGCAAACACCTAGACTATAAAATTTCAGTCAACAGTGCCAATTGCATCCACTCACAGTATATCTGAAACCTTCCTTTTTTCGACTTGGAAAGCTTTCCAGCCACATGTCTACCTTTGATTCCATATGAAAAGAAATGTAAACCATCATGACTTATTCCCTTGTTATAGCAAGGCTTGAATAAATAGTCTTTGCTTGTTCTTATTTATGTGACCTTATTTGATTTCTGAAAATTGATTTCTAAAAATTGTGTTCTACTTCTTGATGCAAAAAGTTATGTACAGACTTATTTCAGGGCCCATGATACCTAGGGGAAATAGAGAAAGAAGCAGCGATGGGAAGAAACCTAAGATAATTAAATTAAACTAGAAAAATTGACTTCTAAATCAAATGGGACTGCACTGCATTTTCTTGTATTTGTAAGACTAAAGTTCCCAAGCAGGACCGAAACAGAAGGTTCTCAGCTAAGTTGGATTGAAAAAATAGATTTTACATCTGATACTCTTGATGTTCCTATAGTATATTTATATAACATATTGTGTGGTACAAAATAAGAGGATATTAGTTATAGTACAGATTATGCCTTTGTCAATTAATTTTGGTGAACAATATAGATATGATATTAATTTGCCATTCATTCTTCTATTCATCAGAATATTTTTTGATATTTGCTTTGGTTACCAAAAATATAAGGAAGGTGATGGTATATATTTCACATAGGTATAAATACTATGATGTGTGTCAATAGTATTTTCATGTGGGACGAAGCTTATGCTTACTCCAGATATTATAGCTATAAGAAATGGGAGTTCTCTCAATCTAGTTGAACCTATAACTACTAAAACTCTGCTCAATAAATTTCTAGTCAGTTCAAATATTAATATTTTTAGAAAACTTACATTTTCATCATAAAGCTGTCTAAATAATTTCTAGAGGCCAGAGTAGTAGTACAGTGTGTAGGGCATTGCCTTAGTCCCTGGGTCTAATTCCTAGTGGTCTTCTGAGCACTACCAGGAATAATTCATGAGAGTAGAGTCAGGAGTAATCCCTGAGCATCACTGGGTGTGCGCCCCCTCAAAAAAAAAAAAAAACAGAAAGAAAGAATGTCTAGTACAACAGGATACCTGAAATTTTTGATTATATACATCAGCATAACAACAGTTTTTAGTCAATTCAGCTTATAATGTTTTTGACTATAACTGAGCAGTGAAATAATCATTGTGTTCACAGCCTAAAATATAACAAAGTTCAAGGAGTAAATATAGTCCTATGATAAGACACTGTAACTGATATAAGTTCCCTGTTAGGCAAAAGTGAATATATTCTGTTTATAATGACAATCTGTATGTTTTCTATAGGAAAATCTTTTATTTATTTATCTATTTATTTATTTATTTTTCTATTGTTTTTCTTTTTGGAGGCCACCTGGTGATGCTTAGGCATTACTCCTGGCTCTGAACTCAGGATTTACTCTTGGCGGTGCTTGGGGACCATATGGAATGCTGGGGATCGAACCCAGGTTGGCAGCGTGCAAGACAAATGCTCTACCCACTGAACTATCAATCTGGCCCTGGAAAAGTCATTACTTAAAAAGTTTTATTCCAATTTTTTATAAAATTAAAGGTTCATATATAGTGTAAAAGTTGATATATCGTGTGCTAGTTTCTGGTTTGTATACACCCAGGGCTCTGCCCTGTGGGCCCTAGATGGTTGATCATCTGACATAGAAAAAGACTGGGCCCCCTAGGATGAACCCAGAGCCATGGCAGAGCCTGGCAAGCTACTCGTGGTGTATTTGATATGCCAAAACCAGTAACAATGATGAACTTCATGCCCAACAAATGGAGCCATTACCGGCACCCACTCAAGCAAATCGATGAACAATGGGAAGACAAGTGATACAAGTGATACAAGTTTCAAGTGTACTAATAATAACTTGCTACCTCTATTGTTGTGTATTGATCACCATAATAGTTTAAACTATCACATTTGTTACACCTTTTTTGTAATAATTTATAAGATCATACAAATGTGGGAATATTTTTAAATCTAGTCTTTGCACTATCCATATGCCGTCCAAGCTACATACCTTTAATTGAAGATTCGTCACTTTAGACTTTCTACCTCTTTAGTCCACCTCCAGACCCTGGATTCTGACAATTCACAGTTCTTTGTATTTAGGACCTTGGATATTTTTAAAATTACTGATTCTGGCATGTCTAATACTCATTGGACAGCTTACCAGGCTCTGCCGTGCAGGGCGGTATACTCTTAGTAGCTTGTTGGGCTAAGCACTGCCAGGAGTAATTCCTGAGTGCAGAGCCAGGAGTAACTCCTGAGCATCACTGAGTGTGATGTGGCTCTCTGCCCTGACAAGCAGGACATGCCCTTCAGCTGCTCCACGTAGCCAGAGGACTCATGGCCTGTTCCCCTGTTATCCCATGGGTGGTCCTTGTTGAGTGCAGCAAACATGGCGGCGGTAAAGATGGTAAAGAGAAGTGACCACCGGTGTCAGTCATCATGTTGCCCGCAGGCCGGGCCCCAAGCCAAGAGGCTCCCCAGCCTCACTGTCACCACTTGTGCAGCCATGCAGCGTCGCCCATGGCATGCTATTTCTTCAATAGCCTGGAAGAAATAGCTAAAAAGACAAAGAACCTCCAGCTCCAGGCACATCTCTCAACTCCACCATTCTCCCTTCATTAACATACGCCTGAGAGACCTAGGCCCTACGAAAGCAGGATGAGAATGCTATTCGGGTCTCCCAAAGAGGAATTGAAAGAGCTATGCTTGGAATATCATGCCTCACTCAAGTGAGAGAAGGAATCTGGAGTTCCCACCTCCATTGCTGTTCCAGAGTCAGGGACGCTGTCTCATTTGCCAAGGCATTGAAAATCAGATGGGCTGGACATGTAATGCGATTTGGAGACGACCGCTGGACTAGAGCCGTTACTGACTGGATCCCATGGGATGTCAAAAGATCACGTGGCCACCCACCTACAAGATGGTCAGACTTCTTGATCAAGATCATGAATGAATGGTTTGAGGCTCTTCATATTCCTGAAGCAACCAGATGCCATTGAGCTACACTGGCACATGATAGGGTCAAATAAAATGATACGGGGGCCCACTTTAGCAAATCGATGAATAATGGGATGTCAAGTGATCAAGTGATATTTAAAAAAATTAATTTATTAACAATGGTTTAATCTTTGCTATAACATATTATTATATTATATTCACTTGATCACTTGATCACTTGACATCTGTTATTCATTGATTTGCTCGAGCGGGCACCAGTAACAGTTCCATTTGACCCTATCACATGCCAGTGTAGCCCAATGGAATCTGGTTGCTTCAGAAATACAAAGAGCCTCAAACCGTTTGTTCAGTTTCTTTTTTTTTATTTTCATGATCTTTATTTTTTTTTTAAATTTTTTATTATACCACCGTGAAACATACAATTACAAAGGTGTTCATAATTGGTTCTTGGTAATACAGTATACCAGCACCCATCCCTCCACCAGTGCCACATTTCCACCACCAATGTACCCCACCCCATCCCGCCCACCCCCATGCTGCCTTAATAGCAGGTACCCCAGTTTCCTCTCTTTCTTTCTCTCTGTCTCTCTCTGTCTCTGCATCTCTCTCCCTCTTATTTTACACATTGTGGCTAGCCCTGCAGATATTTAGAGTTTATCACTTAAGTCTCTTTGTGTATATTCAATAGTGAGTTTTAATCTGTCATTACCATTTCCCACATTTAGTAAAACAAAGGTATCTATTTATGTCCTATTAATGAATGCAGTCATTCTATATCTGTCCTTTTCCTTCTGGCTAATTTCACTCAGCATGATAGTCTCCATGTCCATCCATTTGCAGGTAAATTTCATAATTTCATCTTTTCTGACAGCCGCATAGTATTCCATAGTGTAGATGAACCACAGTTTCTTTAGCCAGTCCTCTGTTCTGGGGCATTTAGGTTGTTTCCAGATTCTAGCTATAGTGAATAGCGCAGAGATGAATAAAGAAGTACAGATAGTGTTTCTGCTATGTGTTTTTCGGTCTCTCGGGTATATTCCCAGGAGTGCTATTGCTGGATCAAACGTTCAGTGTCTTGATGAAGAAGTCTGACCATCTTTTAGGTGGGCAGCCATGTGATCTTTTGACATCCGTTGGTATTCAGTCAATAACGGCTCTAGACCATTGGTCATCTCCAAATTGCATTACACGTCCAGCCCATCTGATTTTTGAGGCCTTGGAAAACGAGGCAGTGACCCTGACTCTGGAACAGCGACGGAGGTCGGAACTCCGGTTTCCTTCTCACTTGAGTATGATGTGATATTCCAAGCATAGCTCTTTCGATTTCTCTTTGGGAGACCTGAATAGCGTTCTCATCCTGCTTTCATAGGGCCCGGGTCTCTGAGGCGTATTTTAATACAGGGAGAATGGTGGAGCTGAAGAGATGTGCCTGGAGTCGGAGGTTCTTTTGTCCTTTTAGCTATTTCTTCGATGCTCTTGAAGGCATTCCATGCCACTGTCTTCCTCTTGCACAGCTCAGGTTTTGGGTCGTTTATCATGTTGACTTCTCGACCTAGGTATACATAACTACTGCATTTAGAGATGTTTGTTCCATTGAGAGTGAATGGGGCCTCTGGAACCCCCTGCACTCTACTGACCACCAGAGTGACTTCTGGCCTTTGTCCACCATTCCAATAGAGCCTCAGAAGAACCAAGAGGAACCGCACACCATGCTGGCAGTGATCTTCATTTTCCACACTCCATAGCTCCTCAGATGTCCACTCAGGAGATTAAGCCAATCTCCAGCCCGACTTGTCATAGACCCAACCTATAGAGACCCACCCTTCAGAGACCAACCATTCAGAGAGTATTTCAAGTCCAGGAATGCTTGAACCACACATGCAGATACACCAGGCATAGCAGATACCAGCTCTCCCTGTTGCATGCATTTATCACCATATTACCATGAATATTCTACCCACCCCTCTCAGAGAGCCCAGCAAGCTACTGAGAGTATAGCACCCTCACAGCAGAGCCTGGCAAGCTATCCGATGCGTATTCAATGATTTTTCTTTGCATGAAATAAAATGGTGCCTCCTTTCCCTAAACTTAGATTTTATTTTATTTTTTGTCTTATTTTTCAAATCACAAATATATACCTATTCTTAAGAATCCATCTATTATGGTTTTAGAATATTTATTCTAACTTTTATCTTCAAGTAAGACAGTATGTGTGTTTGTAGCTGTGTGAAAAGACAGAGTTTGAGAAGTATAGAGAGAAAAGAGGGATGAAAGTGGAGAGGAGAGTAGGAGAAAATGAGGGAAGTGGATTTTTAAATGAATTTATATTATGTATAATTACTACTGCTGCATTGTGGCTGTCGATGATCCGGGCTGTGATAGTCTGCTCTGCTTTATTTAGAGGTGACACAACAGTATGCCACCCGCATGGCAAGCCTGGCAAGCTGCTCGTGTAGTATATGATATGCCAAATACCAGTAACATTTATATTAAGTCATTCCCATGAAAGTCCAAATGTGGTAAATGGCGGCGCCCGTGGAATGAGGGGGGAGCTCTGGCATGTTGTGAGGCTCTGCTGAGGTGGTGGGCCAGGGCTAGAACCCGCCATGCCTCCCGATTGCCTCATGAACGGCTGTGCACAGGGAGAGCAAGGAACAGCTCTGCCCCATGTCTAAAAGTCTCTGGACCAGCATACCTGGGCCGGATTGAGGAAAAAGGTGCTGCAGAGTGGGTGTCAATGATCCGGGCTGTGATGGGCTGGTCTGCTGGGTGGAGTTCTGATGAGAGGGAAGTCCAAATGTGGAAAATGGCTGTGCCCATGGAGTGAGGGTGGTGGTCTGGCTTTTTTTTGAGGCTCTGCTGAGGTGGTGGGCCAGGGCTAGAACACGCCATGCCTCCCGATTGCCTCATGAATGGCTGTGCACAGGGAGAGCAAGGAACAGCTCTGCCCCATGTCTGAGAGTCTCTGGACCAGCATACCTGGGCCGGATTGAGAAAATGCTGCAGGGTGGGTGTCGATGATCCACCCAGCAGACCAGCCCATCACAGCCAGGATCATCGACACCCACCCTGCAGCAGCTTTTTTCCTCAATCCAGCCCAGGTATGCTGGTCCAGAGACTCTCAGACATGGGGCAGAGCTGCTCCTTGCTCTCCCTGTGCACAGCCGTTCTTGAGGCAATTGGGAGGCATGGTGGGTTCTAGCCCTGGCCCACCACCTCGGCAGAGCCTCACAACAAGCCAGACCACCCCCCCTCACTCCACGGGCGCTGCCACTTTCCACATTTGGACTTCCCTCTCGTTAGAACTCCACCCAGCAGACCAGCCCATCACAGCCCGGCTCGCGACGGGCGCCTGCTGCCCGCGTGGCTCATCAATAAATGCTTTATTTGGAGGTGTTTAAAAGAGTTTGTCTCCCGCTTGGCAAGCCTGGCAAGCTTCTCGTATTGTTTTTGATATGCCAAATTCCAGTAACAATTATATTAAGTCATTCCCATGACCTAATATAATGGTTTGAGGCTCTTTATGTTCCTGGAGCAAGTGGATGCCTTTGGGTTCTACTAGCATGAGACAGGACATATGGAGATATTACTGGTGCCTGCTCTAGCAAATAGATGATTAAGGAAGATAGTGATAGTGATAGTGATAATTACTACAGAGACATTTTCTATATTTTGTATATTGTATTGATTGGAAGAAAATTGCTAGTATCATCCATCTTCTTGGGAAGATATGACAGAGATGTCTGACACCAACATTTGGGAATCATTGAGGTCATCTCAGGATCTTTTGGTATTGACATAATTTTGAATTAGCCATCTTTAAAATACCAATGAAGATCTTATTCATCTTTTAAATACAAGAGTCATCCTCCCCCAATAAGTTGTAGGATACTGAATGAGATGGCAATCCATAAACCAAAAGAATTTGAAAGAAATTTTGTTAATGAGGAATTCTCAGAGACCAGCATTTCCCAGTGGGTCAGTATTTGCATATCTTGAATTTTCTTTGTCACTAAAAGGGGAACACCCATGGTTTTATGTCAGCTTTCTTATTTATGGGGTGAAAAGCAAAGGGAAGGGTGATCCTTAAAGATATCAACAACAAAAAAGTAGTCATACTCTTTGTAATAATACCACATAATAGTATCTACCTTACCATGTATGCATTGCACTAAAATACTTATCTTTACCCTAAGGCTTAAGTGATTATCATTTTCAGATATCATAAGGGAGTATATTTAAATACTATGTATCCCCTCATGAAGGTCTTTCTATATAAGAGAGCACTAAGAATTTTTCTAGTCATTTAGCATTTCCTTCCTCATGTATCTCTGAAAGTTTTGAGTAAGTATGTATTCTGAATCATTTAACAGCATAATATTATCCTAACAGCATAATATTAGGTTTAATATGATAATCCATACCAACTATTTTATCTTACTAGTCCACTATTTTTTTCTTATAAGTTTTACCAAGGAAGTTCAGAAATATTAATGATTAACTATAAGGCTTAATTGAATTCAAATTTGATATAGGAAATTGAACAAATACCGGAAGAATGCTCATTGGTTCTATTTAATGCTTTTAATCTGAAATTTCTGAGAAGTGTAACAATAGATTTCTTCTTAAATAATGATCTTGAAATAACATCATTTAAATCCACTTCCATATGTTCTATCAAGTTTCTCTTGCTAAATATTAGTAAATAAATGTAGCTATATTCACTTATATATTTTAGCAAACTCATGACTTTTACCTGAAGCAAATATTTTAAGTAAATATATTGTGTTAAAAATTAAGGTATACAGTGATAATATGTAAAAGAGTTATGGGATAATGAATTGAGCAAAATCAAAACTTTGGCTAAAATAGATTTCTGAAAGGAGCATTATGAATAATTTATTATACTCTATTTCCCATATTTACCAGGTAATAATCTATTTTTTCCCTGACCACTTTATACAAGTCCTTAATAAAGTGAGAAAAAGAGAAGAGGATTAAGTGTAAATGGACCCTAAGTAGCCTTCTTCATCACTACTTATCTGCTTCATTTTCAATAAGTTTGCTGCCTTTTTTCAGGAGTTAGGGGAATTTCCCAATGGTGGTTTGCTCTCCTCGCAGTTCTCAGACAACAGGGGAGCTGGAGCTTCAATGTGAGGGTGCAAAGCTGTAGTGCTGGTCAGGCCCTACAGTGACGGGTCTCTGTGCTTAGAGACCTTTAGAGCAGTACCCAGTGATGCTCAAGGGACTATATAGTGCCAGAAGTTTGTTGCATGCAAGGAGGAACCTAAATCTAGATACAATTTCTTTGTCCCAGTGTGTATATTTTTTTATCTCTATATTGAATAATGTGATACAAAAATCATGAAGTACCCTAAAAATTACATTATGTAGTTACAATGATTTAACTACATAATCAAATCGCATAATTACAATGTTATAATTACTCAGTCTTAAAATTTTCATGACACTTCTTGGTATTCATATCTAGGAAGTCCTTTATTGTTATTAGTTATTTTAATAATAACTGAATGAAGAGGGAAAAAAAATCTGATATTTTGATAAACTTTTTAATAAATGAGATGCTTAAAAATATTTTGGAGAAAGTTCCCTATTAGGCAACCAATGTTATGCCAGTAATAAACTGAGGGGAAGTAATAAATTTTATTATTTTTCTCTAGATCTTAGAAATTTAGCATTTTATCTGTTTATACACATAAATTTAATCCAAATTCTGGAATAAAATATTTTAAAATAGAGGAAAGCACTATTTGAAATTCTAAAGTATTTTGTGTTGCCCTTAATCTTCTAAAAGTTTGCTTTCATGGAGATATAAGAGAAATATTTTTTGTGAGATATTTTGTTAAAATTTAGTTAGCACAGCATATTTTTGGTCACTAAGTTCAGGAAATGAGATGCTAAAGTGATTTGATTATCTCTTCAAAGTATGTTCACTTATTAGAATGGCCATTTTTTATACAAAACTCAGTAGAGCTAGTGATAAAAATCCCTTTCTGATTAATCAAGAATGAATCTTCATCCTGTCAATGAACTTAGAAATTGCTGAGGTAACATCTTCTCTAGTATAGCAAGAGAATGAAATGTAAAGTCTCAAGAATGAAAATATAATTCTAGGTAATGATACTAGTTAGTTAGAAAAATAAAAGTGAAATCTCATTCTCTCTAGCATGTCCTATAAATACCACTTATATCCCTGGCCATTAAAATACACTGTTTTCCTTTATAACTTCCTTTTTGTATATATTTAATTAGAAGCTATGGTTTTAACACATGAAGTTTCTTATTTTTAAATACGAAGTTTTTAAAAATAAATTAATCTTTGTTAGTAGACTTTATATTTTTTACATTAGATTAATTATAAGTTAAATCTAATTTCTATAGTACTGTCTTTGGCAAATGGTTCAAGATCAATAGTAGACTAGGTCAACTCTCTTTGCCCCAAAGCTTAAAGTCAGCCTGTCCTCAGTTTTCTTTTTTTTTTCACACCAAACAACCGGGTTTTTAAAATGGGGGTGGGGGGGATTGGTAGAGAGAAAAAAGAAAAAAAACCCTGTTAACTTGTTTTTTCACCAAAAGCCTCATAACCCTTACTGTGCTTAGGATTGTAGATAAGGTTGAGTGTACCTCAGTAAATCAGTCCAAGAGGAATTTTGATTGTTTATTATGCTGCCTCCTGGTCTGCCACCCACCCGTTATTTCCCTAGAAAAACTCCTTGGTACTGTGCAGACAAAATAGCTGCTTTTGTGGACATGAGTCTGCAATCTTCCAACTGGATGGCTTATGCCAATAGAGTTCTTTCTTATCACTGTGCCTTTTGTTTAATTAGACTTTGAGTGCAGTGGAGCCAAACCTCCACAGTTACACTCCTAAGCACTTAACCAATGCATCAGCTCTATTACCTCAAGTGGTAAGGGATGCATTCTCCCTGACTGAAGAAATCTTTGCTTCTTAGTACTAGCATTGTTTTGTTTCAGAATATCTTCTATCATCTCTTTTATGGAAGAGAACTTGGAAGAACATGTTTTTTTTAATTTTTTTTTTTTTTAAGTATTTTATTATACCACCGTGAGATATACAAATAAAAAAGATATACAATTAAAAGCTTCATATTTGGGTTTTGGTCATACAGTGTTCTAGCACCCGTCCCTCCACCAGTGCCCATCTCCCACCACCAACGTCCCCGGTTCCCTCCCCCTTCCCCAGCCCCCTCCATGGCAGGTTCTTTATTTCTTTCCCTTTCTCTCTCTTTCTCTTTTACTTCCCTTCCAGACTATGGATTACAGAACATACATTAAGAGGTTGGCATGTGTATCTTTTTGCCTCTATTTAATGCTCAGTTCTAGGTTGGCATTAGTACCCTCGACAATTATTAGCACACTGTTCCATTTTCTGTCTTACCTAATCTCTGACTCCCACACGTTTGTGATAATTTCCACTTTTGACAAGACCTCCTGATATATGTTTCACTTGACCTTGGATATTGGTATCATAATATGTATATATATATATTTATGCCATGCAAATAAATGCAGTCATTCTGTATCTGTCTCTCTCCTTCTGGCTAATTTCGCTCAACATAATCTTCTCCATGTCCATCCATTTATAGGCAAATTTTATGACTTCATTTTTCCTAACAGCTGCATAGTATTCCATTGTGTAGATGTACCAAAGCTTCTTTATCCAGTCATCGCTTTGGGCACTCTGGTTGCTTCCAGATTCTGGCTATTGTGAATAATGCTGCTCTGAACATAAAAGTAGGGATGGTGTTTCCGCTGCGTATTTTTGGCTTCCCAGAGTAGATTCCCAGGAGTGGTATGGCTGGGTCAAATGGGAGTTCAATTTCTAGTCTTTGGAGGAAGAGTCCATATTGTTTTCCAGAAAGGCTGTACCAGCCGGCATTCCCACCAACAATGGATGAGTGTCCCCCTTTCCCCACATCCACGCCAGCACTTGTTGTTCTTGCTTTTGAATATGTGCCAGTCTCTGTGGTGTAAAGTGGTATCTCATTGTTGTTTTGATTTGCATCTCTCTGATGATTAGTGATGATGAGCATTTTTTCATATGTTTTTTGGCCATTCGAATTTCTTCCTTGCTGAAGTTTCTGTTCATTTCTTGTCCCCATTTTTTTGATGGGGTTGTTTGTTTTCTTCTTGTAAAAGTTCTACCAGTGCCTGATATATCCTGGATATTAACCCCTTATCAGATGGGTATTGGGTGAATATTCTTTCCCATTCTGTGGACTGCTTTTGTATCTTAGTCACTGTTTCTTTTGAGGTGCAGAAGCTTTTAGTTTCATGTAGTCCCATATGTTTATCTTTTCTTCTAGTTGCTTTGTTAGTGATGTTTCACCTTTGAAGATGCCTTTAGCTTCAATGTCGTGGAGGGTTTTTCCTATATTTTCTTCAATGTACTTTATGGATTCAAGTCTGATATTGAGATCTTTAATCCATTTTGATCTGATTTTTGTGCATGGTGTTAGACACAGGTCCAAATTCATTTTTTTACATGTCGCTGCCCAATTTTCCCTGCACCACTTGTTGAAGAGGCTTTCCTTACTCCATTTTAGACTCATTGCACCTTTATCAAAGATTAAATGATCATGTGTTTGAGGTTGGGTGTCAGGATACTCAATTCTATTCCATAGGTCCATAGGTCTGTTTTTATTCCAATACCATGCTGTTTTAATTACTACTGCCTTGTAGTACAGTTTGAAGTTGGGAAAGGTGATGCCTCCCATCTTCTTTTTCCCGAGGATTTCTTTAGCTATCCTTGGGGGTTTATTGTTCCATACAAATTTCAGGAGTGTTTGGTCAATTTCTTTGAAGAATGTCATCGGTATCCTCATAGGGACTGCATTGAATCTGTACAGAGCTCTTGGGAGTATTACCATTTTGACAATGTTGATTCTCCCCATCCATGAACAGGGAATGTGTTTCCATTTCCTTGTGTCCTCTTTATCTCTTGGAGCAGTGTCTTGTAGTTTTCTTTGTACAGGTCCTTTACATACTTGGGTAAGTTGATTCCTAGGTATTTGATTTTCTGTGGCACAATTGTGAATGGAATTGTTTCCTTAATATCCCTTTCTTCTCTTTCATTATTTGTATATAGGAAAACCACTGACTTTTGGGGTGTTGATTTTGTACCCTGCCACTCTACTATATGCGTCTATTGTTTCTAGGAGTTTTTTGGTAGAGAGTTTAGGGTTCTCTAGGTATAATATCATGTCATCTGCAAATATTGATAGCTTGACTTCTTCCTTGCCTATCTGGATGCCCTTGATGTCCTTTTCTTCTCTGATTGCTATGGCAAGTACTTCCAGTACTATATTGAATAGGAAGAGGTGAGAGTGGGCAACCTTGTCTTGTCCCTGATCTCAGGGGAAGGCTTTCAACTTTTCCCCATTTAGAATGATGCTTGCTGTGGGCTTTTGGTAGATGGCTGTAACTATCTTTAGGAAAGTCCCTTCAATTCCCCATTTTCTGGAGGGTTTTAATCATGAACTGGTGCTGGATCTTGTCAAATGCTTTTTCTGGCGTCTATTGAAAGGATCATATGGTTTTTTTTTTTCTTTTATTGATATGATGTATTATGTTGATTGACTTGCGAATGTTGAACCATCCTTGCATTCCCGGGATGAATCCTACTTGGTCATGATGTATAATCTTCTTGATAATTCTTTGGATTCTGTTTGCTAGTATTTTGTTGAAGATCTTAGCATCCGTGTTCATCAGGGATATTGGTCTGTAGTTTTCTTTCTTTGTGTTGTCTCTCCCTGCTTTGGGTATCAGGGTGATATGTGCCTCATAGAAGCTGTTTGGGAGTGTTTCTGTTTCTTCTATTTCCTGGAAGAGCTTGAAAAGGACTGGCAGTAGGTCCTCCTTAAAGGTTTGGTAGAGTTCACTAGGGAATCTGTCTGGACCTGGGCTTTTGTGTTTGGGCAGACTTTTAATTACTGTTTCTATTTCCTCGATGGTGATAGACTTATTCAGGTATTGGAGGTCTTCTTGTTTCAGCCGTGGGAGGTTATAGGACTTCAGGAATTGATCTATTTCTTCTAGATTCTCATGTTTCACGGCATACAGGCTCTCAAAGTAATCTCTGATGATCTTTTGGATTTCTGTGGTTTCTGTTGTGATGTCACCCTTTTTATTTCTGATTCTGTTTATTTGGGTTTTCTTTCCCTGTCCTTACAAGTCTTGCCAATGGTTTGTCAATCTTGTTTATTTTTTTAAAAAACCAGCTCTTGGTTTCATTAATCTTTTGGATTATTTTTTTGGTTTCCAACTCATTGATTTCCTCTCTAAGTTTTA